>JAAGWP010000004.1:0-62592 GCA_013266165.1 Fusarium graminum | reverse complement strand
GTGGGAGAATGGGGGAGGTCTGTGTGTTCTCTCAGGCGTGCGCTTGTGTGCGTGTGTGGCGGTGGAGGGACCCGACACCTGATGAACTGCAGCAAGGAATTTGGAGAGGTACGTAGTGCTAATTGGCAGTACTGTATGTTTAAGAGTGACGAATATCTTGATGCCATGTATTTCGTTTTTGAAGTCCGACAAGTATTGGTGAAGACGATGAGTCAGATTTGGTGATGATACCAAATTATACGGAGTAACAAAGGACACGATAAAAAGGCCAGGGAAGACACAGGCAAAGGTCGGTCATGTCATGGTTACCACAAGGGAGGATCAAGTGGATATACTACTACAGCTACCTACAACTACCTACTTTGGCTAATAAGAGATGGGAAAGCATCAACGATTGCTTCCCTGCTCGATATCATTTTTCCGTTCTCGTTCTGGCTTATTACTCGCCTCCTCAACCACGAAATCCAAATTTACTGCACGAAGATGGATTGTGGATCGGCAGCCGAGTGATATGAAAGGACGGACGGCTAAACAGAACAGGAAGTAGATGGCAAAAATCAAATAAAACAAAACAACTGCTGCAGTAATCGAAACTCGGCGATGGCGATGCAAGGCTATGTATGGAAGTTGGTGGGTAAAGCTTGAGTACGACCAGAGTGACTCAAGCTCAAGCAAGCTTATGAAGCTCGAGCATCAAAAGGGTCCAGTACCTGGTTGCTTTGTTGACAGCTGAAATGAAGGAAGAAAAATGTAATGCCTTGGCTTCTTTTGTTGGCCATCCTTGACGTGAGGCTGGGACCCTTCTGAGTGGTTTGCTTTTGATTACAGAAGGCCACGGGTGGGAATTGTTTCAGGTGTAGCTGGAGACGACAAGGGCTTGTTCTCCCTTCCATAGGTTGCTCTGCGCCATTCGCGTTGGATTTAATTAATTACTCAGTGCCTCTGCATACAATGTTCGGCTCCGACTCACGGGGAATGTTAGAAGCCCTGGTCCTTTGTTGAGCAGTTTCTCGGAGAGCTCTGGATAAACCAACAAGGGGTCCAAAGTTGAGACCTTGTGGTTTCGGCCAACGCCAAGCCTGACGCTGACTGACATCAAACCTAGGCCATAGCTTTCTATAGCAAATTCCAGTGCATGAACAACCTTGACAGACACCTTTATAACCCATTTAGTAGCTTCTTCTGAGGATTCCTCCGAAGGTAAACACAACTAAGTAAATAAATAACAGAGCCAAGCTTGTCAAGCAATATCTTGCATGATTATTCCATTCTTTCTGTTGCAGTAGCTTGCTTTTTATGCAGATGAAACACTGCGTTGTAACATCATGAGGTAAAATATGACAGACAATATCCGCAGTTGCCTCAAATCAGCATTTGTCAGTCGAGGATGCTATGACATAGTTAACTCCAAGTCGTCTCTCTGTCTGTGGAACATCATCACGAGACCTCTCCCTTGAGGTGTTCACGAGATGAGCTTGTATCGGGCCGCGAGCTAAGAAAGGGCGGAGGCTAAAGTAGGTTGGTATTTCTTGGAGAGTGTTCGCTTCAAAGCCCCCACGTACCCAATGCGCATTGTTAATTTGGGGGTGTAAGCCCGGAACCGGCGGTTATCATGCGAAAATCGGACAGCGTAAAGACGTGCCGTCAAATATCAATATCATTATACTAGCGCCTTGGCTGCTGATCTTGATACTTGTCGACGAGATATCACTACCAACATCTGTCAGCGTCCTCATGTTAACAACTCGGCCAAGGCCCAAGAACCGTATTGTTGAGATGCGGCGAATTATCGACTCCTCTAGACCTTCTCCAACGACGTTCTGGGATCATAAGCTGTCGATCTTCTCATGCAAATCAACGGTTTTAATATCACTCAAACTCAATCTCCACATCGGATATTGTAAATCGCTGACCCCTACCTACCCTACATTAATCAGATACCGGGGAGATGGTAAACTCTGTCTTATACTCAAGATAATAACAGTACAGTAAATTATTTGCGTTTGTATCGTTCAATAACCAGATCTTCTCTGAATCTAGCTACGTCTGCTTAACTGCCTGTACGAACAAAGGGCTCATTATCGCCACTCATCTCTTGGCTATCCATGTGAACCAACCATTGCTGACCCGAGACAACTATTAACGGTTAGGTGCCTCGATCTACTGTCGGCAAGGTCCTTTTCCGTACTCAGGCCAATCCAAGCCAATATGGTGAGTTGCTACAGGCATGGAAAAGCCCATGCCCTCAACTGTACAGCCAAACATCCATTTTATGCATCGGCTCAACCACGTTTCTTCATCATTCCCGTGATAGAGGCTTGCGAGACCCCACCAGGATGTGCCACGACCCAATGTCTCAACATATGGTCAGGATTGGATTCTTCGTGATTGGCTATCCTGACGTGTGTTACCGCTGAATCGGCGCTTAGCTACTGCAACCTCAAACGAAGTATCCTTCATCAACGAATTGGAATTGTACAGCAGTCGACAACTACTCAAAACAGCTTTATTGACCGGTGGATTTGTAAAGTCTAGCTAATTAAAAATTCCAGCATTATAGAAAAGCAAACTGTCAAGATGACACATGCCAAAGGCAATGCTCCAAACGTATCAATATGTTATGTTTATCATTAATAATCATAAGTACCATCAAGTCTAGTCGAGCCTAGAAATTAAAGATGGAAATAGCCAAAGCTTCAGTCACCGCTAATCTTGGCATGTCGAAAGTATTTCATGCCGACCCAAGCTACGACAACCCACACCCACGCCATGACGCCCGTCAGAATGATCAACGCAGGGTAATATCCCACAATTGGCAGGGTGTCATCATCCTCGAACTCGGGCGGTGCATATGGCGTCTTGCCCACATCCCATGCCCAGCTCCAGAGATCAAGACAAGATCCCATTCCAACGACAAACACGAACCACGTTGCGCATAGGACAACCCAACCCCACCACTCTGTCTCTGCATAATCCCAGTCCTCATGCGCGGGGAGCGTGTTGGATGAAAGCCCGCTGAACGACAACGGTGATTTTGCCCGGCTCGTAAGCCGTCTTCGCTGATGGGATGATGTCGAGCTTAGACTGTTGAAGTATGAGTCTGGTCCTGAGGCCATTGCTAGACCTTGTCGCAATGTTGATGAGCTTCCTGGTATTTGAAGCATGTCCTCTTCATCTGTAGAAGTATACAATGCTCCGTCTTGATCCGTAACTCCTGTAGAGCGATTCGTAGTCTGTAGCGCTGTTCCTCGCTGCGGGAGTACTGATGCTGCGCCAAGTCCCCCAGGCAAAGGCGTGAAACCATCAACTCGCGTGCGCTGAGGACCCCCCGAGGTAGCATTCAGATCCAAGGACTCTATCGGTGACGGGCTCTCTGTGTGTGGAACTGTTGGATCGAGTCCATACGTAGCAGCATGCGAAGTGTCAATAACCAAAGGACGGCTCTCTCTCCTCTCACGTTGCGCTCCCCGACCCAGCAGCGCAGCTTTCCTAAGGGACCCTCGACGCCTCCGTGTCCTTTGGTACTGTATTATACTCGCAGATGGCCGCGCAGCCGGACGGGAAGAAGCAGCAGTGGTAGTATCGTCAACTGCTTGGTTGCTTTGTTCATGCCGCTTTTCGGGCGATGATCTCAAAAAGGGGAATTTGGACAATATGCTCGAATTCGACGAATCTAGTTGGCCAGTTGAAGGCGGCGTGGGTGAAGGATCCCGCTGACTTAGATGAGAGTCTTCCATTACGTGAACGATATCGGCTGGCAAAGTACTCGTTTGGAGTCGCTATACAGAGAGCAAGCTTCGAATAAATGCTGGTTGAGTTGGTGGGGCTGGCATTGAAAATGTGAGGCACGTTTATTCATGGACACAGACACGTGTCGCAAATTGACATTATTGTAGTAGTGAAAGACGCTGCATGGCTTCCATAAAGTTTCCAGGGTTCGGTTGGCGCAAAGACAGATGCTGGAATAATTCCTGAAGCCAGATAGAACATATGAGGCTGATGACGATTTCCCCAAGGCTTATTTCCTCGTACGCCACAAAGCATGGACTAGTCCCGCTAGAACATACATGGATATCGTGGCTTGGGCGCTTGAGCAGCCCCTGTATCTTCTGGAGTACCCCTGAACCCAAACCCGAAGGCCCCCATCGGTCCGCCTCCACAACTTAACCTAACGGATATCGCGACGTCAACGCATTCCATCTCAGTCTCTGTTCCTTCACGACTCGCGCCATTGACGAAATCAGTTTGCGCCAGGAAACCTTGGATCTCTATGATACAGTTTTGAAGACTGCAGAAACGGGTTCCTTGGAAGAATCCATTGGGCCTTCGAACTTAACCCAAACGAGAGGCGCGATATCCGAAAGCAGCCCAGTTCCAGGTTACAACACATGTCGGACTATCCAGGTGCTTGTCCGCAACACCTCGCCCCGCCAAGTTTGGTTGTCCACGGCGACAGCGACGACGATCTTGACATCGCCAACCGTCAAACGTCTAACAACGTTGGTGTAGACCGAGATAACGACTCCATCGCTATCAATCGCCAACTCAATCGCGAGGCCGCCGCTCAGAACTCGGTTACTTCGAATCTACATATTGCTTCCCCTGCGGTTGCGTCCTCTTCCTCTTTGTCACTCCCAACCATGAACGCCGAAGATGAAGCGGGGGATTCCCCATTGTCCCCTGGCTTCAAGAACCCGTTCAACTTCCAAACACAAGTCATTGCCGCAGGTCCTGTCAAATCGGTGCGTAAATCTCGTCTCGCTAATATCTCCCACCAGTGCTAATATTCTCCTTAAAGAACATAGGACAACGCCGTGGACATAGATACAAGCATAGTAGTATCTCCTCCCAACATCAAATATTCAAAGAGCCACCCCAAAGGCCGCCCCCGGTACTCCCCGCCTCTCTACCAATCCCGACTGTCCGCGAAGCATGGAAGAGCATGACCAAGGACCAGCGTATCCATTATTGGTGGAGTATGTGCCATCTTGCTGTGGCTACATACGTCTTCTTCCGCTCAGAAGGATCCCTTGCGACCACGGCTCTTTCGCATCTTGTCTTCTTCGACGCTGGCAGTGCTGCGGTCTGTGTCATGGTTGATGTTCTCGGTAATTTCGAGGTATGGCGTCGTAGCAGTATCCGTCACCCTTTTGGTCTTGAGCGAGTAGAGGTTCTCGCTGGGTTTGCCATGTCTGTTTTCCTCCTTTTTGGAGGCTTTGATCTGATTTCGCATACGCTGAAGCATTTCCTCGAGTCTCTCGGTAGCCACGAGGCTCACCATGAACATGGCCATGAGGGTCCAGATGGATCCATTGACCTTGTGTCTGCTGCTGCAATGGTGAGCACACTCGTCTCGGCATATGGCCTTCGAAACCATGCCCGCATCGCCAAACTTATGCGTGTCTCGTACCTTGCTTCTCTCCCGAGCGTCCTCTCAAACCCTTTCCACTTCCTCACACTGTCCTTCTCTGCCGTCATCGCTCTTCTTCCGCTTCTCTCCATTTCACTCTACACGTGGCTCGACCGTCTAATTTGTGTCGTTATCGCCTTTGCCATGTTTGCCCTGGGTATGCGACTCGCTGTAGCACAGGGTCTTATGCTGCTCATGTCCTATGGCGGCACTGGAGGCAACAACAGTGTTAGTGCTGTGCTCAGGGAGATCGAGACCGAACCAAGTGTTGTTGCCATTGATGATGCTCAATTTTGGCAAGTCCACTACGGACTCTGCATGGCCAACCTAAAACTGAGCCTTGTCAAAGGTTATGATGAGATGTCAATCAGCAAGCTTCGTCAGCGCATCTCGGGCCTAATTCAGAACAGATTGGGCGAAGGGTACGGTTATGGCGGCAGTATCCGGTGGGAGGTGACATTGCAGATGAGCACCGACGGCAACACATAAGAGAAGGAAGAATGTACTGAAACAAGGATAATTGCCACTGTATATATTGAATTCTACGCACTTTTATATATAAGCAACCACATATATCTCAACTACCTACATGAACATACTGCTAGTACCTATCAGTCATTGCTGTTGGAGTAACTCAATCAATGTTATTGAGGAGGGTATCCTTACACATCAAAGCACTTCTGTCCACATCCTCGTCCAAGGTATTCTTTGTATCTATGTGCCATGGTTGATTGGCCTTGTACATATATATGCTGTTTAGTTACAACTACCGAGAACAAGTGAAAGCCCCTACGGCATCCACTAGTAACCACTTTTGTGAAGCAAATTTGTCTTATCTTTACGGAAGCGGTGATATTCTAAATTCATCAACCAAGCATTCAACTCCTTCAACTCCCAGTATGAACATCATGTCTCATTCCCTGCCTGAAGCTGTCCATTTAGAACAAACCCCAGCGGGTCTGCTTGCGACCCCTTCTCGAGTCGGGGTTTGCTCGCTCGCGTTCGCGGCCGTCAAGTTGTCGCAGACTCTCCATCTTCTCGAGAACCAGCTCAAGCAATTCCTTGCGGCGGATGACCTCTAAGTGTCGACGGATCTTGGGATCCTCCTTGGCGAACTTCTCAATCTGCTCGTCGGACAGGTGGCGACCAAGTCGGAGATCCAGTTCTCGAGGGAAATTGTAGTAGAACTCTGACAGGAGCTCAACGTTGAGGAAGAGCACGGCAGTAGACGCCAACTTGGTGGCAGCAGCGTCAAGGAATACCTCAGGGCAGTAGTACTTGTTCTTGGGGTCAGCACACTGCTTCGACTTGACTGCGAGCAGACGCATCTTGATGATGTCGGCTCTGTCGCGCAGGAAAACAGCATCACGTCCTGTGGTTGAGTCAGCACTTAACTAGTCGAGGTTATCATGTTGGAAAACTTACCCTTGCTCAGGAGAGCAGCACTGAAACCTCCAGCGCCGCTACGGTTGTCACCTTCAGCAACGATTTCGCCCTTACGGGCCTTGTCAACGAAAGTCATGACTTCCTTGATCTTTCGTCGTCCACCAACACTGTCCTCCAGATTCTTCAAGGCCTTCTCGCAGTCATCCAACTCCTTCTTAAGCACGCCACCGACGTGGTCACGTCCCTTTATCCACTCTCGGTCCTCAAGCTCAATCTCAAACTTGTACGGCTTGATACAGTTTTCTACCTGATCACTAGTACTGTAGAATCTTTCATTCAAGATGGTAGAAGCAGATTCCATGATGGCTTGTCGGGCGAACGGGTGGCTGGCAAAACTCGAGTTGCTGATCAGGGAATCGATATGAGCCTGAATGGAAGACGCGACCGCTGTTGTGGCTAAACGTCCAACACCGAGCTTCGTAAGCGCAGAGGTAGAAGCATCCAGTTGTCGGTGCCAGTACAAAGAGTCAGCAGGAGCCTTGGGAAGATCCGCTAGATTGTCGAGATCGGGATTGATCAGCGACAGATCATCGATAGGCTTGTTCCAGTACCTGGCTGCAAGCAAGTCCAGAACCTTCTGGTCTAGCTCATGCTTCAGAAGCTCGTGCATCTGAGGACGTCCGAATTCTTCTGCAAACTGCTTAAATGAGTGCTTGAAAGCATCCAAGCTCTCTGCAAGGTAGGATTCAGCTGAGAGTGGGCGGTCATTGTACTGGACCTTGAATTCGTAGGTTGCCTCTTCAAGCTCTTGTCTAATTGCGTCGCTAGTGCTTTGCAGACTTCCAGACATGGTTTGTTCCAAAACGTGCATGAGCTTCTTGCGCAGCGTGGTGGTTCCAACATTGACTCCAGCCTGGGGACCAAACTCCGCAGGATGAGAAGAGAAGAAAGCATTCTCGGTTTTAACGATTTGGGTAAGTAGGTTGGTACTTCCCATCTTGAAAAGTCCCTGGTTTTGGGGGGCCTTGGAAACTACACCAACATAACCCAGTCTCAAAGGGTATTGCTGGTCATTGAGAATCCTTGCGCCACGGATAGGGTCGACCAAGTCCATCTTGGTGACAACACCAATCGTTCGCTCGCCCCTGGGATCAACCCTACGAGATGCTCGGAGAGCAGTAGAGTTTGCGAGATCAACGTCGGCAGCGGAGATGGCAAGAATAACGTTGGGTGGCTGGATGTACTTGTCACAGAGCTCGGAAATCTTCTGCTTCAGCTCCAGAGGTTGATCTTGTCCTACGACTTGGATATAGCCAGGAAGGTCGATAAGTGACAGGTCGGGTACGTTCGGAGAGTACACTGTGAGATGGATCGGATCGTCAGAGACACACTGGGTGTCAGGAACAGCAAGGTTGAGGTCGGTTAGAGTTCGCTGGATAGACGAGAAATCTGTAATATGCCTCAATCCCAGGTCAGGGAATTCGCCATACTCCTCCTTTGATGTAGGCGTATTGACAAGCGTAAGCTCAATTGGTCTCCTGGTGACCATATTGGAACCTTTAGGAAGAAATTCGTGGCCGACGATCGCCTCAAGAACGGAACTCTTTCCAGAAGACTGAGAACCGATGACGACAATTGAAGGAAGCGTCAGTGTGCTGGATTGTCCAACCTTTTGGAGGATACTCCTGATCTCAATCATCTTCTTAGTCAAGACCATCATTTGATCATCCTTAGCAATCTGTTCACCGTTTCGAGGGTCATCTTCGTCTGATTTGTCGTAGCCATAAGCGGCAGCAGAGGCACCAACGGCAGCAGCGCCGCCAAATTTACTGTGCTTTGGATCACCACCGCCGCCTGAGCCTCCTGAACCACCGGTGCCGATATCTTCTTGTAGTCGGAATAAATCTTTCATCCAATCCGGTAAAGCGGTCTTTTCTTTTGTAGATTCCCACCCACGATTCACTTGGTCAGCGATATCTTTGGCACCTCCGAATAAGCTCGAGGCAGCGCCCGTAACGGTGTCTGTGGTCGTATTGAATAGGTTCACGGCAAATGTACCAGCCTCTGGGATCAATTAGCAACGGTTTTGGCAACTACACTATCGTAATATCAACGCACGATTTGCTTGATACTGTACCCAAGCAAAAGCACCGATTGCCACACCGCCGAACATTGCCGGCACTCTCAAAAACTTGACCATGAGCTTGGGCAAAAACCTCACGAATGAGGCATTCCTTGTGGTGACAGCATTATGGAAAGCATTTCCGCCCTGCCACATTCGCTTCCGAGTCGCTCGAATCGCAGCATCGGCTTGGAGAAGTCCGCCTGTCGATTGGCGATGCAGATGTCTAACTGGGAGAACGGTGGTACGGCGTGGCAGAGGCCGCAGCCCTGCAGCGAGGACTCTCCCACTCATGATTGTCGTTGGCCGTTTTGCAGTGATTCAAGCTCAAGGTCTTGATGGTGAGGGCCGACGACACGCCCAAGATGCTGGTGACAATAGCCGGAACAAGCGTGTCACATTCAACGAATTTGAGCCGCTTTTTAATGTGGTCTACTTTCGAATACCTTCTGATATCATTCGTGCCGCCATTTCGAGAATCACAGGCTAATGCGGGTGTTAGGTAATCCACCCCACTACTCAAACGGCCTTAGTCTTATCACCACGTGATCCTCTTATCCGTCGCAAAATTTCTGGAGGGGCGTGTTCTGCAAAGAAGTTCTCGTGCTGTTTTTGGGTGTCTACAACGTCAACACCATATTGCCTTTTTTGTCTTCCACGCCGGCAAAATGGCGATCGAGAAGCGGTTTGGTAAGGGCCGTCTGGACAAGTTCTACAGACTTGCGAAAGAGAAGGGATATCGTGCTCGAGCTGCTTTCAAGCTTATCCAGCTCAACAAGAAGTATGGCTTCCTTGAGAAGAGCAAGGTCGTTCTGGATCTTTGCGCCGCGCCTGGTGTAAGTCTTATAGAAACTTTCACACAATGTCTCTTTGAGAAACCAATTGAGGCTTCCTTACCGCATATACTGACATTTCTTTCTAGTCCTGGTGTCAGGTCGCGGCCGAGATCATGCCCAAGTCTAGCCTCATTGTAGGTGTAGATTTGTCACCGATCAAGCCGATCCCTGGAGTTATCGCATTCCAGAACGATATCACCTCAGATTCCTGCCGAGCCACGATTCGACAACATTTGAAGACATGGAAGGCCGACACAGTGCTGCACGATGGAGCTCCCAACGTCGGTACTGCCTGGATTCAGGACGCTTTCGACCAGAACCACCTGGTGCTCCAAAGTTTGAAACTGGCCACCGAGTTTTTGAATGTTGGAGGAACTTTTGTTACCAAGGTCTTCCGAAGTAAGGATTACAACTCTCTATTATGGGTTTTCAATCAGCTCTTCACCAAGGTCGAAGCAACGAAGCCTCCCGCGTCTAGATCAGTCAGTGCCGAAATTTTCTGTGTGTGTCGCGGCTATAAGGCGCCCAAGAAGATTGATCCTCGATTCCTCGATCCCAAGTACGTCTTTGCGGAACTTGCTGGCGCAACACCCAACAATGAGGCCAAGGTCTACAACCCCGAGGTCAAGAAGCGCAGACGAGAAGGTTACGAGGAGGGCGACTACACTCAGTTCAAAGAGATGCCCGCCAGCGAGTTTATTCAAACTACCGACCCTATTGCGGTCCTTGCCTCATACAACAAACTCACATTCCAACAACCCCTGAATGGCGACGTAGCTCTGGCTGCTCTTGACAAGCTTCCTGAGACTACAGGGGAAATACGGGATTGCTGTAACGATCTTCGGGTGTTGGGACGAAAGGACTTTAAGCTTCTTCTCAAGTGGCGTCTGAGGGTTCGTGAGATCTTTGGCCTAAAGACGAAGGACACACCAACAGCAGAGGAACCTGAGGAGGTGGCTGAAGTTGAGGAGATGGATGAAGAGCTTAAGATCCAGGAAGAGCTACAAGGTATGAAGGACCGAGAAAATTCTAAGAGGAAGCGAGAGAAGCGAAAGGAGAACGAGCGAAAGCAACGCGAGGTTGTGCGCATGCAACTTAACATGACGGCTCCTATGGATATCGGAATGGAAGAGGCCGGTCCCATCGGCGAGGGTGCAATGTTCTCACTCAAGAAAGTTGACAAGACGGATGCCATGCGCAGACTGAATCGCGGTAAGATGGTCATCCCCCCTAAAACGCCCCAGAGAGAAGCAGACAGTGGGTTTGGTTCTTCTGGAGAGACAGATGATGAAAGCGATCCCGAAGAGGACCGCTTGGAGCGAGAGCTCGAGTCCATGTACGATCAATACAAGGAGCGCAAGTCTGAGGTTGACGCCAAGTACCGAGCAAAGAAGGCCCGCAAGGAGCACGGCGATGATGAGTGGGATGGCTTATCTGGCGAAGAGGCAGAGGAGAGGGATGATTCATCTGAGCTGGAGGAAGACAGTTCTGACGACGATGAAGATGAAGCCCCCACGCCAGGACTTATTAGAGACCTGGATTCTTCACAGGGAGCCAATGGACTCTCCAAGAGAGCCACCGCTTTCTTCAACCAAGATATCTTCCAGGGCATCACTGGTATTGTACCTGAGATCGAGGAGGCTGCTGAAGACAGTGCGGATGAGGAAATTGACCGAGATGTTGCGGCTGTTGTGGCTCAACAGGTCAAGAACCGCAAGACCGAGAAGCCTGCTGCCAAGCCTGCTAAAACCACCGAGACTTTTGCCAATTCCGATTCCGAGATGGGAGACGATGATGGGTTCGAGGTTGTGAAGCGAGACGAGGAGGATGACTGGGACAAGGATACACGAAGAGCTGATGGACGTCCTGGTAAGTCGCAATCACTCATATAACGCATTTTGCACCACTGACATTATGATAGATATCGACATCATCACTGCAGAGGCCATGACGCTCGCACATCAACTCGCTACTGGTCAGAAGACAACTCATGATGCTATCGACGATGGTTTCAACAGATTCGCCTTCCGCGACCGCGATGGCCTGCCAGACTGGTTCGTTGAGGATGAGACAAAACACGATAAGCTCCAGAAGCCCATCAGCAAGGCTGCTGCGCAGGCGATCAAGGAGAAGATGCGAGCCTTCAACGCTCGCCCCATCAAGAAGGTGCGCGAGGCCAAGGCCCGCAAGAAGTTCAAGGCTGCGCAGAAGCTCGAGAAGCTCAAGAAGAAGTCAGATATGCTCAACAACGACGAAAACATGACAGAGAAGGAGAAGGCAGACAGCATCGGACGTCTGCTTTCTAGGGCAGCGAAGAAGAAGCCAACACAGGCAGCCAAGCTCGTCGTTGCTCGTGGTCTCAACCGTGGTATCAAGGGACGTCCCAAGGGTGTCAAGGGTCGTTATAGAATTGTCGATCCGAGAATGAAGAAGGAGCTGCGGGCACAGAAGAGGATCTCCAAGAAGAAGAAATAATTTGTGGATTTGGGCTGAGGCGTGGAAGTAGACGCCGCATCTTAGTTTTATTCTGTGTTTGGCGTTTGTCTAGACTAGTTTTTGTTTCCCAGGCTTATATCGCGAATAAATGTCGATGCAGGATAGAGAGGGCCTGTAAAATCTAAGTCGTACCTAGTTCAGGGATTCATATCAGCATTGCAGAGGGACATCAAAAGTATGGTATTTTATTACCAGTAATTGACGGCGAGGACGAATCCTTCATCTTCTTCGGTGCATGATTGCATGACTTTGTGATACCTTGAAAAATAAGCACCCTTCACCACAAGCAGAGAAAGCGAGCGAACGTACCACATGGCGGGCAGATATAACATATCCCCAGGGTTGAGCGTCACTCGTAGAGGTCGAGCAAGGTGAGAAAATTCAGTGGCATTCTCTTCAGGCCTATCCGGATCCCAGATAGCAAACGGGACAGACCCATTGCCATTATCCATTTCAAGGACCATGCCATTATCTCCCCGTCTGTATGTCGCTGGCCTGAGAGGTTGCTCGTTAACACAAGGATGACACAGTGAAGGCAAAAGAACAAAGTGCTTTCGCCCCAAGACTTGCACATAGATGTTTTCGTAATTGTCCTTGTGCATTGCCGTGACAGATTTGGAGTTTCCGATCCACAAGTTTACTGCATCAGGACTCTTGTCGAGTGCTATTCTCGCGAAAGGGATGTCTTTTTGAACATCTGAGAAGAGGCTTATGTACTCTTCACGAAGATTGTCGTTTTCTAAAACATCTTTTAGTACTATCACTGTGATCCAGGTGGTCAAACTTACGGGTTTGTGCATATCGCACTTCAGCATCAGGGGGGAAATCGGGATCCGTTTCTTGGCGAGCTACAAACTCGAGCAGTTCTTCAAAAGGCTGATCCTCATAGTGAGGTTTTGCAAAAACTAGAGAGTCTTCTCTAGGGGGGGTGGTAGGCATGTCAGCGTTACTATCGCGAATTAACGAAGGATCTTTTTATACATGATCTTGATACCAAGCGGTATAACGAACATACCCATACGGCGTGACTGCAACATTTACACTCTGGCCCTTGAGGGCAGATAGTAGATACGCAGAATTCCACTGCTGACAGGCTTTCCATGAAGACGCTCCGCCTCTTATCACAAAAGGGGTGTTGCGGGCGACATATCGCATGAACTCGAGTGGACTTGGCTCTTCATGCAGCTCATCGATGATATTGCTATTGAGTTCGTTGAACGTGGAAATGAGAGTTTCAATGAATTTGTGTGCGTCTGTATGTGAAGACATTTTTCTCAAGCCTCCCGTTTAGGCGCCAGTCAACAGATTGATGGCATTCCTTTGTGTCTTAACAAAATGTTAGGTAAGGTGCCAGACCAAGAGACCTCGCAACTTATCACTCCTTGTAAAAATGAAAATATATCTGTGAGAAGTTTGCTCGCTAATGGTTTTTGGTGTACTTGAAGTCAACTGAAGTCAACTAAAATTAGATAAATCGAAGAGGATCACAATCACAAAAGTTATCCATATGCTCATTCAAGTGATGAAATTCATGCATAAAACGTTGTGCAAATTGTGGTTACTCGCCCTAGGCTAGAATCGGGTAACTAGGAAGGAATACCTCAGCAGAGCTCTTCTTCTTCAAAGCGCTTCTGTAATGGTCATAGAGCGTTTCGTTCCTTATCATATTGTAAACTTCCACTTGAGATCACCATTTCAAAGCTTTTTTTATACCATAACCTTGTAACGATACTGCCTTCCCTGTTCGTTCTTGAGCCTTCCTAAGGTATAGGGTGTTAAGAAATTTGACAATTTGGCATGGAAGGGGTAAATAAAATTTAGGTAGCGAGCTCCAAGCTTCAGGGCATGACTGCCTAAAGTTTCTGTCAGTGGTCTATTTCTTAGGTAAGGTAGGTAGGTACCTTAGGTATCCTGCTGAGGCCTGCTTATGTCAGCTGCATATCGATTTATCCACTCGTCCCCTGCACTACCCACGGTACCACCCCCCGCCATCTCCACTTCATCTACGGAAAAGTGTTCAGCATAACTTCTACTGGAGCTCGTCGCTTCAACTCGCCCCAGACGAATTTCGTGTATTCTTTTTTTAATTTCTTAACGCGTCGCTTCGACTCAAGAATGAACCGTATGATACATCGAATGAAATGGCGTCAGAGCTCGAAGGCTTGATCGCTGGCCTATTGGTCCATATCTCATGTCAAGGCGAAAAGGGTAAGTCCTTTTATTTTCTGTATCGTTTGCTATTTCGGGAGAATTATAGACTGACTGGCTCTATCTAGGTTGTCCTGTGGCTGATGTACTGAAATCCATTCGCCACCCTTCAACCCACAGCGAATCGCTGTCTGAAGGTAACTCAGCTGTGCAAGACAGAACTGCCGTGTGTATTTGGAGTTGGCTTGTTGCAAGGCGGGATATTTCTGTTGGTGTTGACCGTGAATACAACCATCTCACTTTGAACGAGGTCTTGGCGCTTTCAGACTCTAGCGACGCCCCAAAACTAGATGCAGAGACTTCAGACTCGCAGCCAGATGACCCAGCAGAAGCTCACCATGTCCGGGTGTATGCCTCTGAGGATACTATGTGGGAGTCCCTCACTGGTCACGCTGTAGACTACAAAAGAGTCCCAAAATCAGAATGGATGTTACTTCTCGGCATAGCCTCGACAACTGTTCAGGGAATCCTCCAGGGAGACCTTGGACGGCTGATGGGCCAAGACAAAAGAAGTGTACCCAAGCGCACTGATAGTCTACTTAAGAAGGGCTATATTGTCAAAAGGACGACACTTGTTCGTGGCACCAAGACAAGCAAAATGTGGTTGAAGATTTTTGCGCCCCCTTTACCAAAAGATGGCGAGGGTGCAGACGAAGTCAGGCCGGACATGACACTGACCCGACAAGTCTTGATCGACGATCTCGAACCAGTTCCTTGGTGTATTCGGTGGATTGGGGAGTCTATTGATTACATCGCGTTAGCTACGACTATTATGGCCATCGTCAAAGAATGGGGGGTTCTGCAAATGAAGGATATGAAATCCAAGCTCGGCGTATTGGGGATGCGTTGGCAGATGAAGGTATTGGCCAAAGTATGCCGCTTCCTCAACCAACGAGGTGTGATTCAGTACGTCGCAGCAAAGCTAGGAGAAAAGGTATTCAAGGACTGTGTCAAGTATGTCCGGGATCTCGACTCCGATGATTGGTCTCTGTACCTATCAACAGGCAAGAGAAAGAGCAAGACCATCCGAAATTCTGACCTGGACGGCCCCGATGGAAATAAACAGCTCATCGGGCAGGCTTCTAACGTCTCCGAGATAACTAAAGCACCACCATGGTCTTTGGATAAACCAGTCCCGGTTATTATCGCCGAGATGGCAAAACGACTGGGAGATGCTGGACTCACAAACCCGGATGTTTATGCCTTGACTTTAGGCCCTTCCTACAGTCGATACCTCTCTTCAATGACTACTGCCTTATCGGTTCCTAACTTGCAGCCCTCTCATTTGGTCCACTTCCAAATTTATAGCGAACACACAAGATCCGGAAAGGTAGCATCGTACCGATACTTCGCTCCAAACGATGCTCCCTCAGCTCACCTCACTTCCACCAATGAACCGTCAACCATTGCGGACGAATATGGCTTCTCATCGGTTCCGCCTACAACAATGTCAACAGAAGCGTCACCAACATTGTTTGATCTCTGTAATATGGGCATGATCGGCCGGAAAACAAAAGGCCGTCCTAGTAAACCTAAGCCAAAGGCCAAGAAGCAGGGAACTACATCAACTCCAAAAACGAAGGCAGTTAAGAAGCGTCGAAGCGAGGCGATTGAGACAACTTCTCAGATCATAGTTGAGAGCGATCCTCCCGCCAAAGAACTTGTCGATCAACAAGTACAGGAGATAGTGGCCGAGGAGACACGGCAAGTTGAAGTTTCACAAGCAGAGCCTGAGTCTGCACAAGCAGAACCTGAAACCGCCCGAACGGAACCTGAAAGCATACCACCGGAAGATGCAGTCCCTGAGGCTCAAACTGCCAAGAAGCTTGTCATGATTTTGAAGGTGTCTTCCGACGCTTTGCAACAATGTCTTGCAATATCTCTAGGAACTGCGGCAACTCCCACGCGGCTAACACGAACCCGGCCAACAAGATCGTCAGCTAAGAAAGATGAAAGAATGGTTGGGACTACCGCTACCCACAACGACGACCCTCAAGCCCAAGGAGGTGTCGACGAGACAATCGAAGATGAAGTTTCTGTCAGCACTCCACTCTTCGGGAGAAAACGCGGTCGTCCGAAGAAAGGTGAGCCCAGGAGAAAGGGAAATGCAGAACAAGCCGGCACGAATGAAAATGCTTCACGGCCCTGGGCATGTGAGAAATGTGGCCGAGTCTGGAAGAATGATAATGGCTTGCTTTATCATATTACGAAGTCTCGAACGGCGTGCAACCCTTCATTTGATGAGTCCACGATCACACCCGTTCGACGTGGAAAGAAGAGAGCTGCTTCTGAAATGGATGATCAGGATACTGCAACCCCCGCTACTGAGAAACCACAGGATGATGATGAAGAAATTATCGAAGAAGAAGCCAGGGAGGAGTCCAAAAACCAGGAGAACGAGGAAGACAAGGAGCCGACGGTTGAACACGAAGAGACGCTCGCGCCTAAGCGAGTATCAAGACTGCGTGGCCCTGTTGCTGGCCGCCCGACATGGTCTGCGCGGCCGACGCTCAGCTTCAAGGGAGACTCTTTTCAAGTCAACCCTGAATTACAAAGACCTCCAGTTGCCATGTTCAGCTCTCCGGCACAACCATCACTTCTGAACGGTACTAATGGTGCTCTTGTGCAAGGCGAGAACGGTCAATTACGACCAGTGCTTGGGTCTTTGAACCGCTTTGCTCTTTCTGCCAGCTCCCCAAAGACACCTCGCCCCAAGTACCAGAGAAATGGATCCCGGCCCGACCCAACTCCTCAACCAGAGCAGACAGGATCCTTGCACCATGACCTCAACGGAACACCCAACAGGCTTGGCTCTAATACAAATGCTAGAACACCCACAGCTACTGATGAGCCCCTCTCCAAGGCTGTCATCAACAGCCGTGTTTCCCAGATTATTATGAGAATACTTGAGGAACAGCAGGGTGTCTTCCCAGCAGACAAGCCTTTATGGACAGCTATTACTACTCGATGGACAGAGACCTTCTCAGGAGCAGTGCCTCAAATTCGCTCTTACCAGGCTGCGTTCCGAGAAATGGCGAAAAACAAGAGTGTGGCCGAACATTGGCTCACATTTCGCAGCAATAAAGGCGTCACTGAGAAATGCCACATCGCTGTGCTAGCTGGGGTCGATCCCTTTTCTCCTGAAGCCAGTGAAGTGGTGCAAAAGATTCAGGAGGCCCATCCAGATCCATATCTTCCACCGCCGTTTGACATCCAGGCTGGCAACGATATGCTGAAGCGTGGCCGGCGAGATCTCCCAGAAGAGGTTGAATTACTAGATGCCCCTGTGTATGTGGCACGAGCTGCCCAGAAACGGGCCCATAATGAACATGACGACGACAGAGATGATTACCAACCTCCAAAGCGAGGGCGAAAACGCAAGATCATGATTGCGCGAGGCCGCTTGTCAAGAGGCGGGGCAAGACCAGGGTTCTTGGGAGAATCAATGCGTTATAAGCCATTTGAGTCTTCACACGATGCTTTCAAAGATCTCGAATTTCTTGATCCCAATACAATGCTGGGGCCAAAAGGAACCGACGTTTCAAAGAGCTGTTTCACAGATGGATTTCCTTCTGCTTCCAACAATATCTCAGGAGAGATTGTTTTCGACAAACCGATCACACTCACCGGTTATGACGGTATTTGGCCATACATCGACCCATTCGACTTTGAATTGCAGGATGGTAGTTACACATTGAAGGGGTGGCAGCCTGATAAGAACTGGTTTGCTTGGTCGTCAATGATAGAGATGATTGACCGGAAAGCGCACTCACTCAATCGTCAGAAGTTTATCCACCAAGGCAAAATTGATCCGTACGACTCATTTGTTAGCAAGTTATATTGTTGTATGGATCTGGAGCGAGCATGGTCCGAAGCCTTTATCCATGCACCACAGGGTGCTGCTGGTCCTCATAATATCTTTGTGTCATTCGCTAGTACAGTTGGCAGCAATGAGGAGGATGTTGAGGCACCGGCTCTCTCTTGGCCTTCGGAATGGCAGTTGACTCCCAAGTCTTTCCCCGGGGACGTCCCTGATCGCGCCCTACTTGTTGACTCATCTGACGATGAGGATGATAGTTTGTTATGGCCGAGGTTGTCATCTTCTGTACCTAATGCCCGTTCCGGTTCAGGCAATAGTGGTCGTCCGCGCGCCATTCTCCCACAGCCAGCTAGTACCCAGCAAACGTCGTGCCAATTGGAAGGGGAGCCGACACCCAAGACTCGCCGTCTTATGCCTATATCCGACACGAGGCGTTTACCGGGCCGAGACGACCATCTAATCACCGACTCGGGGCAGGAAGAACGTCTTCTGGCCGCGTTTGTCGCTGTGCGTGTCCTTCTTGGTGGTGTTGAATTATCTGTCGATTGGGGAATGTTGCTTGCACTTTTCCCCAACTTCAGCCTCTACGCCATCCGCAAAGTATGGGCTCGGGCTCGTCAAAGTGCCCACTTCAAGAAACTCACGAAGGATTTCCAAGATCAAGTAGTGATGGCTTTTGAGAAAGAAGAGCTTCCGATGCCTGACTTTGATGTCCCATTGGACTACGACTGGCACAATCTGATCGACTGGACACTCCGGCTTCCTCGTCGACGGGGCGTTGACCTTCCATCCACTAGAGAAGCTTTTGACGCAATGTATACGCTCACTCCGGTAGCTACTCGCGAGGAAGATGACGCACGAAAGATATTCTATAACCCTCAATCATCCGTCTCGTCCCGCCTAAACGCAGTTTCTACTTCAGCTGTTGTCACTGTCGACAAAATGATGAGCGGCGGCGGCCGTGTTCGCGGTGGTGAGCATGTTGTGGTCACCGAAGATGTCATTGCTAGATCGTGGGTCAAGTCACTCTGCTACACGGATCCCAAACACTGCACGGTTGATCAAATGCAACATAAATTTGCTATGATTGCAGGAGGAGACAAGGACGCAGCTAATGCAACTCTGAAGAAAGCGATCGACGCCCTGAAGAAAGATGGCATCATTGCCAAGAGCGAGAAGTTTTCACCCTCTGGCCAGTATTATTATTTCAAGAAAGCATGGCACAATGCACTGGAGAAACATGCTCAGAGGACAAAATACCAGCAAGCAGCAGACTTCAAGACGCAGTTAGATGAGCTCTTCCGCCGTGGAGAGAACTATCAGGTTCCCTCTAACCCTAACGACGGCTCGGTCATGGCAATCTTGGGTTTGAATGCTTCAGAGAGGATCGAGTTGCGACCTACCAACGTACCCCACATCCCCCTCGGCTTTGTGCCTCTACAATATGAGTCAAGAAAGCTAGACAAATCGGTGTTCCATTTCGATCTTATCGTTGCCCCAACCGAATCATACAAGTACAACGAGGACATTAATGTCCTACATCGGAGCATTGACGAAGGGCCACCAGCGGCGGGTAAGGATAAAAACAGCGTGCTTCCTCATTGGGTTGATATATTTGGACGCAAGGAGGCTGAGCGGTGGATGGATATTTTAGGTGCTTTCTGCTTTGTTTTCGCCACGAGAGGATATTTGACCCTCGAAGGTGTTTGCAATGCCCTGTCCCCTGTGCTCGAGAAGTTTGAGGGCAAGTTGATTATGGAATGGGGTCTTAAAACAGGCGTGCTCGAAGAGTCGGAGTTGGGGGTCAAAGTAGGCGAATGGTGGTGGTTGGCAGTACCGTGGCAATGGGGACGTCAGTTTCAACTCAGGGGACGTCGTCAAAGTCCCGACTAAATCCGCTTTAGACCAAGTCACAGGAAGACATGGGCAAGTTTAATGTAAAATATACTAGTACTTTACCTATTTCTTTTCCGAGTACCATGAGAGATTGTTACTTTAAACTAAGTGATAAAAAGACTTGGGCAAGTTTAGTATAAAACATGGTAGTACTTTGCCGAATCCCTTTCTGCCCTCGGCCCGGATGGTCAAGTCTTTTAACATCCTCTAGTATAGGTACCGTGCTCAATTCAACAGGATATCTAATTCGCTTCATAGAATCACTAGTAACTCCAATGGCTGTACCGTACGCCAAATTTAACAAAAGTGCACACAAACATAACCGCTTGCACATATAGAAGCTATCGCTCTTGTACTCACTCATACAGCAAAGATGATCTTGAGCACAAGCGCGACCAAGAAAACCACCAACACCACAATGCTACGATCTAGCCAGAGAGGTACACCGTCATCGGACGCTCTTCGTGCTTGTTGTGCCTGTGCTGCAAGCGGCGCCATGCGTGCATGGACCGGTGCTCGAGCTGGGACAGGTAGGGGAATAGTCCGGGTTGGAGCGGGATTCTGGTTATCGTATGGTGGTTGAGGAGCTTGAGTATTGCTGTTGTCAACTCCAGTATCTGGCGCAGTCTGAACGAAGCCTTCGGCAAGTTGGGCCGTCTCAGCGTCATCGTTCGTCTGCTCGGCCTTGTTTTCGCCTTCTTTCTTGGCTCCCATCTCATCGCGCCACCCCATGTTCAACTCTTTGGGCACTTCGACCTCTTCAGCGCTTGATGATGCTTCTTTTGCTCGCTCCTCGCACTCCTTGATTATCTCGGCGTTTGTCTTTCCGCAACTTGAACACTTGAATGTCGATGATTCGTTAGCAAGACGTTGACGCACAGCGTCAGTAGTTTCAAGACCACCCAGTTGGCCACGAGCGTCTGTTTCCATGAAGCTTCGAAGTCTAAGAACATGAGGGTCAGCACACAAGTCACTGTCATGTCAATGAGTACTAGGGGTCATAACATACGCTACAAGAGCTGTCCGTACTCCCCAGGCAGGCTGCCACGTCTCCTCATGATGGCCACTGATGCTCAGACAGATCTCACGGTTGGCCTCGAATCGACCGCTGGGTGTCATGAAGCGGAACGACGGAGGTCGTAAAGGATATGTAGGAGGAAGAACTATGCGCCCGTGGTAGATACCATTGCTGTAAACTGAGTTGGGAGGTCCACGGAGGGTAAAGTGCCATTCAAAGAGGTCGGACTCGAGAGGCTCGGCACTGTAATCGGCAGAAGGGGAGTTTGAGATTTCGGCTGCTTCACGAACTGAGAGCCGAGTTAGCTATATGATCACGGGTTTGTGGTGACGAGTCTATGTGAATTGTCTTTATTGGAGCTGGAGACTTACGTATACGTCGGATGGTGGGAGACTTGGAGCTGAACTTTGGAGTCGCCATGACGAGTTTTGTCGACTCCCGGTACTACTGAAGTGATATGTTTTCACCAAGGGGTAGACTGGTAAGATATATGTGTTGTCTCTGGACTGTTGCTCTAGAAGCGCATTGCTTGGCGAACGTGGGAGAGCTTGCCAGAGAAAGCTACGTAGCTTGAGAACGAAAACAATACAATCAATGTAGGAACAGGTTATCGAGATCAAAGACAAATTTGAAGGCTAGAACGAGAGGGTGTAATATAAGTGTAGTAGTACAGGAACTCAGCTTAGTCTATGTTGGAGCTCTTGTCAAACGCAAGGTGGTATCTTAGATTGTAGTTTAGGTACTGTAGGTATCATTGTCGGGGTCCAGAAAGCGGGAACAAGGCCCCACCGATGATGCACAACAGACTCTTCTATAACGATGTGCTCGTTGCAAGCATATGAATCTGGCAGCCACCTCATCCAATGACAGGCCATCA
This sequence comes from Fusarium graminum, assembly GCA_013266165.1. Classification (NCBI taxonomy): domain Eukaryota; kingdom Fungi; phylum Ascomycota; class Sordariomycetes; order Hypocreales; family Nectriaceae; genus Fusarium; species Fusarium graminum. The sequence continues at coordinate 40,523 of JAAGWP010000004.1, read as the reverse complement.
TTACCTAAGCAGATCCATCACCGAATTGGCTCGAGTTCACGACTCCATCAAGACCGACCCATCGCCGTATTATCACTATTAACGTCGCCTCGCCCACGGCTGTCAATTCGGTCTCTCTGTACGTCAATCGCGCGCCGACACCTATTCATGAAGTCTGTCCAAGTTGTACTGCCACTAACATCGCCAAATCCTACAGTCCGAACCCTCCAACCCAGCGACAATCACCTCGAGTTCATCATGGCTGGTCACGGTCACCACAGCTTCAGCGGCCCTCCCAAGCCTCCCGTAGCTCACGTACCCCGCGTCTACCGATTCACTGCTACAGCTCTAGGCGCTGGCATGTGGTTCTTTGTGAGTCGCCCCGACGGCATGCGGCGTTGAGACTCAAACAACTCGGAGCATTGAAGCAGCTTGCGAGGATTATGATGGATTGCTAACGGACTGTGATAACAGCTTATGTACCGCGCGAAGAAGGACGGTAAGCTAACCAACCCATGCTACAGCGTAGTCTGGTGGCTACATAGGTTGCCATGGCTAACTCTCTCCAGGTGCCGTTCTCCTCGGCCTCAAGCACCCTTGGGACCACTAAACGACTACCATGTACAATCACTTCTTTTCCCGCAACAACTACGACAAGGAAGGCATTGGGCGCCGATACCAAAGGGTACGTGGATTCAATGCAGTGGATATAGGGCGGAAGAGGCTCTAGAAATGAAACAAAATATTCAGTTACAATTGCAAAATGATATCATGATTTCTTGATATAAGCCGATTACTTTTTTCTCTGACAAGGATGACATTTCATGATCGACAGACCTATTTTCATTTCTTTAAATCATTCAGCAGCTCTGCTGCCGAATATATCATTAGAGGAGCGATCTTGCAATGTATGATACCAGCGATACTATCACTTACGAGACTATGAATAGCCCATCTCGATGGTGAGAGCAGCGGGCAATGATCTGATCACGCCGTGGCACATGGTTTTAATAGTCTAATCTACTTTTCTCCAAACACATTCAACGAAAGGAACTCTCGTTTCATCCGTTCCTTGTTCAGCTCTATTTCACAGCATTAAATCCGAGATCCTTCTGCAATCACCTTATACTCCTTGCGCTTTTTGGCCTTGCCCGTTACTTTCTGCTGAACTGTTCCAATAAATCGAGCCAGCTTCAGGGCGAGGAAGTGCTCAAATGCCCACGCGACAATGAAGTATGCAACACCTAGCGCAATCAGGAACAACTCATAGTCCCAGCTCATCTCTGTCAACTGCATCAGATCTGTGATCCATTTGGCAGGTGAGAGTATCATATAGACTGTTATCGCAAGTGCAATGAACACAGTCGTAGCGAAAGGCCCTGTGATAAGTCAGCGCTACTCCTCAACTCATATACGGGAAACGACTTACAGTTTTGTGTTGTTCGCTGGCGGAATGGGCGTCCAGCGTTCAGAATGACTCCCGACAAGATGTACTCAAAGCAGGAAAACAAGAAGAGCGAAGTGTTTTGCGAATTCTCGATACTGGGCTCGTCCTTATGCACCACTGGAGGAATATACCAGGGCTGTTCCTTGACTGTGATATAAGTTACAGTCTGGAAAAGGATGCAGATAAGCATAAATCCCAGCAAAGGCGTGAGCACCTTGCGTGATACCAAGTCCGCTGTGGGCCGCTTGCGACAAAGTCTGGGCGCAGGACCTGCCCACCCCATGAAGATGGCAATCGGAAGAATCAGAGCAAGGTCGATGAACAGGAACTGGAAGTCTCCCAAGTTGGAGGCGCGCGCATAAAGAAATGTGACTGATGTGAACTGAATTGCTGAGTACAAACTCATGTACTTGAAGCAGCTGAAGCTCGTCACCAGAGCAGCTCGACCCTCCCTAGTAAATGATTAGATCGTTGTCAAACCAACTTTGCTTCCCTACTTACTTGATAACTTCTAGGACACAGCGGATATCAAAGACTCGGGAGGTGAATGGGGCTGCCACGGAAGCTTCTGCTTCAGATAAAGAAATACCAACGTCTGCGGCCTTCAGAGCACCACAGTCATTCGCCCCGTCGCCACAGAAACCACACGTGTAGTCGATACTCTGCAGCTTCTCAACCAACTCGTGCTTCTCATCAGGAGACATTCTCGCAAATACTTTGCCATTAATGAGCATCTACACATTGGTTAGCGGGAGATGCCACACAAAGAGGCAAAGAGACCTACCCGTTGAAGTGCTTGTGGCGGTGCATAGTCAACCATCCATCGAAATACATCACCACTGACAGCCAAAGTATAGTTGCGGAGATTGGAGATCTCAAATGGCAGCGACACATCCGCCTCTGGAGGTGGTGGCAAGGGCTGTTGTTGTTAGTTGCGTTTTGGTTCGATCTCGGTGGGACAACAAGACTCACCAGTAGGGTCTTTTCATTTAGATGGTAGAGGTTATTGTCGATACTCTCCCATTCCATCCTCGCTTGGGGGTCGCGAAAATCGCCTTTATAAGTCAGCGTATAATCGCACAAATCTGACAAATTTCAAAGATTACCCTCAGTGAAGCGCGGCACGAAGCAATGAGCTTTTCGATCCATAAGACCACACTCGCGTGCGACGCTGATGGCCGTCAAGATATTGTCACCAGTCACCATTACCGTTCCGATGTTAGATTCAAGCAGCTCCTCTATGACTGCTGCAGTGGTAGGCTTAAGCTTGTTTTCGAAGACGATAAAGCCAACAAAGTCAAGATCACTTTCGACCTCACTTCGAGCCATCTTTTGAGCCTTAACCCAGCTGAGCTTCTTGAGATGACGGCTAGCAACGCCGATGACACGATAACCCTTGTGAGTGTACCACGACAGAAGCTCGTCATAATCTTCGGGAACTGTAGCGAGTCAGCCAATGCCTACAAATCTACACAAAACACCTACAGCTTTCCGGGCGACAGATCTCTTTCATCGCCTCTGGTGCACCCTTGACAAAGATATCCCCACTTTTTTGACCGAACTGACGAACAATCACACTGGCACGTCGCAGGTTAGAGACGAATTCAAATGTCTTCTGTACACCGAGTTCGATGCCGCCCTATACAAGTGTCAGTGGCCATGTCGATGCCAAAACATCTCGAAAATACATACGCTAGGGGGTCGTGCAATGGACGGCGCCAGTCCACCTTGTTCCTCATCGTCATCTGAAACGTTCTGCTTTCCTTCTTCGTACGACCAGCGGGTGAACTCAAACATCTTCAAATCTAGGGGGTCGCCAATCAGTTCATCATCCACGGATCGGAGAGAGTGGCAGGTGGCCATAGTATGTAGCGCGGCGCGGTAAGTATCCTGAGCGTTCTGCCTAGTAGCTTCGGCGAGCAGCATCTGTGGTTCAGTCACAATTTCACTGAATCTGTTCGAGTCACGATCAACAACTCGGACACCAAGAACATCCAGACCCTCTTCCGTCAACGTTCCAGTTTTATCGAAACACATGATATCGATCTTTCCGCCTACATTGACACGCTGCGGGCTGATACAAAAGATTTGTTTCTTCTTCAGTCTGCTAAGAGCAAAGTTGGTTCCAATAGTCAGAGTAGCGGGCAAGGCAGGAGGCACAACAATAGTGATGAGATCAAGTGCTCGTATGATAATGAGGTGCCATGCGAGTCCAAGTCTGACGAAGTTGACCAATGAAGCCAAGAATCCGATGGCGGCAACAATGGCCATGACACTGATGTATCGGAACGAATCGCGATAAAACTTGAAACCAGACGGCTTGGGGAACAGCATAGATCGTACCAAAGCACCTTTCGTAGTGTTGAAACCGGTCCGGACAACAAGAGCAAGTGCAACAGCATCATCCCCTTCATCTTCCTGCGGCCTTCTCGTGCGAACAATCTTGGTACCACAAAAGAGGAAGTGTCGGGCAGTCTCGGGCGAAACAGACGAGGCTTGTAAATCCATTGAGCGAAGAATTTCATCAGTTGCTGGGAGTTTTGAAACAGGAACCGACTCGCCAGTAAGCATACTTTCATTGACGATGCAGTCGCCAGTAAGCAAAAGACTATCGCTGGGGAACTGGGTCAGACTGGGATCGCTCAGTTCGTAAACATCTCCAGGAACCAGTTCGCTTGAGCTGATGAATCGCCAGAAGCCGTTGCGAAGAACCCGCACATCGCATTCAAATCGAGAGATTTCGCGGAGCCGTTTCATAGTAGCTCGTGTCTCGATGAGTGTAGCAGCAATACTGCCAACCGACATGAGGAAGATAGCAATCGCATAATAGTAGTAACTATCCATGGACCACAGGACCAAGCTGGCAATCTGGAAAACATAAAAGGGGTGAAGGACTTCATCCACCAAAAGCTGGCCGGTCGTCTTCTGCTCGATGTCAATGAGGTTACTGCCGAAAACAACCTCACGCACGCCTCTCTCGTCGGTATCCAGTCCAGCTCGAGTCAGTCGTACATCGGTCCAGTTCGGGTCCTTCCAACCGTTGAACAGCATGAACTTGTCTTTGAGGGGATGGAAGCACATTCGAATATAGCGGTAGTCCAAAGTCCGTAGATCGTCGACAATAGGGTCGACATCGTCGTCCATTGCATCGGAGTAGAGCTTCTCGGGTAGACCAAAGATGCTTGACAGCGGTCGACCGTAAAGCTGAGATCGGACCGTCATGGTGACTAATTCTCCCCACTGGTTTTCTATAACAACCCATTCACACTCCCCCAGAGGGGATGCTTGTCCCAGAAGACTGACATACCACCGTGGCAACCATCGGAAGAGCAAGTAAGCGAGACCACAAGTAAGGATACACAATGAGATATATATCGCAGAACCAATCCTGCTAGTCTTGAAGCCTGCGATGACGATGGTGAGATCTTCATTGGCGAGGTAAACCTTTTGGCTGGTACGTCCATGGCGGCGAAAACTTCCGGCAGTAGCGGTGCTATCCCGTCGTAATAGATGAGCGTTGACGGAATGGCGAGAGTATATCGATGAGTGTCGACGTCGTCCATAACCATCTTCAGAAATACGGTAGTCACGTTCCGGGGATTCGTCGTACTCTTCAGCACCATCCACTCCAAACTCCAAGTCTCCAATGTCCGAAACACTCCGTCGAGAATAATCGCCGGCAATGCTCTGCACGGCCACGCTTTCGGCATCATCATCGTCATCGTCATCACTCGGGAAGCCTTGGTTCTCGTCATCGTAGTAGGCGAAGCTGGTAGTTGAATCGGCGCGAGGTCGCCGATGAGAAAACGCTGATACACTGGTAGGAAGACTTTCGGCAACAGGTCCAGAGAAAAGCTGAAAAGTCATTGTCAGCCTTGATCGCATGAAAGAAGATACGCGACAACTCCATCACCAATCTCTCCTTACCTCTTCGTGCGCCATCTCCACATCTTCGAAAATACTCGATCTACTCTGATTAGAGCTCATGCGATAGAGCGAAGCGCGCCCATTGCCATTGGGTACGCGATGGCCACGACCACCATGGTCCTGACCCGGCTCCGGAGAGAGGGGAGCGTCTTCATCCATCAATTATTCCAAAGATGGCTAATTCGCATGATACACGAAACTTTTGAATTGTTGAGATAAAAGTTTAGTGTATAAGTTTGGCTGAATTCGTTAGTTGCATCCCGATTACGTCGTTGGCTGAGAGCGCTCGTGCCCTGGCCAAGGCTGGGCCGGAGTATCATCCCGATATACCGAGCCAGCCCCACAAAGAGTCATTGGTCAGAGCTGTTTCTACTGTGACTGAGGTAGGTAATATTTCAGACAAGGCTGGGAAACGGGTTGACCTGACGACGCAACAACAATTTAGGTGATACTGGTAGTGGTATTTCACTGGAATCTCTGGATTCATATGCTAAGCTTGAGTTAGGCAGAGAAACGGTTGGTTACTGCAAAAATCACGAAATTGTTCCTGGTCACACATGCTTCGTGCAAGGGTTATCGGTAAAGCATTTGGCGGCGTCTGGGGTTATCAGTCTCTGGGTAGATGGATGATATATTGTTGAGTATTTTGGAACAAGCCGGAAGATAAGACGCTGATTGGTGAATCATGCATTTTGACCTGAAGCAACCTGTAAGAGACACAAGTCAGATCCTAAACCAATTTACTCTCTCCTTGGAGTGAATTAATTGATCAAGCTGGCAATAGCCAGGCTACTCTTGCCAGCCCGCGGTTGGTAATTGAATGTCAACAGACGATTTGATGGACGAATGGGCTGCTGCATAGACCCAACCCGCTTTCTCACTCACTTACAAGGGCGCGATTCGTGAATCGTGACGCATCCCTCGAAATGTTGGTATCGGTCAGTTCATCATGCTGCAGCCAATGGGTGCAGGGTCCATCACAGTGCGTGCGAGCCGCATCCAAGATACGATGAGTTGAGCTGTTGGATATTCCTAAGCTTCAACCCTTCTATCCGAGCCAAAAAGAGGTGAGTTGTGATACCCGGTTACGTGAAATACTCTTCCGGAAGAGAAGGACTTTGCTTTGTCTGCTTGACAACTAGTTACAGTACGTAGTAGGCATGCAACTGTTATCGTCCAAGTACTAAGGTATCCTGGGGTCAACCTCGCTTGGTTCATACTCTCGAATGTAACGCGGTCTCCCGAGATAATAAACCATCGTCAGTTTCGAGTTCCCCTTCGGGAGTTCCTTTTCGGGCAAGGCCGGGTGTCGTGTCTACCTAGTCAACAAAAAGAAGACGCACAGCAAGTCAGGGACAACTGACAGCGTGCAGCGGCGCCACCATTCCAGTGGCCTGGATGACTGGAAGTGACCGGGAAAGAAAGGGCCGGTGACTGAAGGGTTACAGCAGACAAGTTCTGGAATCCATCTAGAGTGTGGCGAGTACCCCTCGTTGCACTGCGAAGGGTTGAATCGGAGAGAATCGTGCATGGCAACGACGCCACATGTGCAGAAGTCGGTCTACGTCTCTCTCCGCAGTTGAATTTGTGTGGCCTCGTGCGAACTTTATAGACAATGCACTGTACATGCCTGTGGCTGTCTAGGCCATCTAGACTGCCTCCTCCACTTCCAAGACTCCCTAGACTCCCTTTCTGTTGTCTCACAGTCTCACTTCTCCGCTCTCTTACAGCGCCTCCACACTCCAACCTACGTTAGTTATTAGAGGATCCTCTCACACAATCTACCTGGGTCTAGGTTTTTTATTTTTTCCCTAGGCGATCGACCAGTTGAGCTTGGTGCTGCGTGCTTGGTCCCTTGGTGACTTGGTCTTTGGTGGGCGGCCCCAACAAGTTCAAAGTCAGAGCGAGCGCTGCCGCTGGTTACAAGCCTAAGCCTAAGCCCAAGCCCAGTGCCCGAATATTTTTTCAACTTATCGCCCCCCACCAGAATTTAGCAAACGTCAACAGCCGTTGTCTCTCCCAACTTCCTTTCATCCCTCTCTTCTCAACCTCACCTCCTTCCCCAAGACGTTTATCCCAAGCGCCTCTTCCCATTCTTTTCATATCAGACACTATGGCCGAGCCCATTCGTGGAAAGCGCGCTCAGGACGCTGTGGCTCCGTAAGTTTTTCCAACACCTTGCAATCTGATACCATCCTGATCTTTGCTTTGCCTTCACGATCCACGATGCTAACTACCCCACCTTCCATCAGTACGCCTCAGAACACACCCGCAACTGCCGCTCCTATCTCTTCTCACGCCCAGCAGCCCGGTGTTTCCAGCATCAAGGAGGGTAAGTAATTCAATTTGTTCTTTTCTCCCCTCTCATGAATTATCATGAACCAGTTTCTTGTTGACGAGAACCATGATCTAACCCCGCTATAGAGGACCTCGACCGCGCTGCCGCGGCCTCTGTTTTCGCCCAAAACCCCCAGCTTATCCAGATGATTCAGGGTCGCCTTGGCTCCCTCGTGGGCCAATCTTCCGGCTACATCGAGTCTCTGCCCGCTCCCGTCCGCCGACGTGTCGCTGGTCTCAAGGGCATCCAGAAGGACCACTCCAAGCTCGAGGCTGAGTTTCAAGAGGAGGTTCTCCAGCTTGAGAAGAAGTACTTCGCCAAGTTTTCCCCTCTTTACGAGAAGCGTTCCGCTATTGTCAACGGAAAGTCCGAGCCTACTGAGGACGAGATCAAGGCTGGTGAGGAGGATGATGAGCCTGAGACCGAGGATGCCCCCAACTCTGAGGAAAAGTCCGACATTCCCGACAACGTTTCTGGTATCCCCGAGTTCTGGCTCTCCGCCATGAAGAACCAGATCTCTCTCGCCGAGATGATTACTGACCGCGATGAGGCCGCCCTCAAGCACCTCACCGACATCCGTATGGAGTACCTTGACAAGCCCGGTTTCCGCCTTATCTTCGAGTTCGCCGCCAACGATTTCTTCAAGAACACCACTGTCACTAAGACATACTACTACCAGAACGAGAGTGGTTACGGCGGTGACTTCATCTACGACCACGCTGAGGGTGACAAGATTGAGTGGCTACCTGGCAAGGACCTAACTGTCCGTGTTGAGAGCAAGAAGCAGCGAAACAAGAGTAAGTGATGACTTGTTGGGGCACATCTTTTTTTTATTTATAGAAAGTGGTAACTAACACAAAACCTAGACACAAAGCAGACCCGAATTGTCAAGAAGACCGTTCCTACCGAGTCTTTCTTCAACTTCTTCTCACCGCCTAAGGCTCCCACCGATGACGATGACGAGGATGCCGAGTCCGACATCGAGGAGCGCCTCGAGCTCGACTACCAGCTCGGTGAGGACATTAAGGAGAAACTTATTCCCCGTGCTATCGACTGGTTCACCGGTGAGGCTCTCGCCTTCGAGGAGATCTCAGATGATGATCTCGACGGTGCCGACTTCGACGATGATGACGATGAGGATGAGGATGATCTGAGCGAGGAGAACGATGACGAGGAGGAGTCTGACGACGATGTATGTTTCCCCCATACCAAGTATATCGCTTTGATCTAACATCTGCTCAGGACGAGTCCGGCAAGCCTAAGCAGGAGGCTGCTGAGTGCAAACAGAGCTGAGCGAAGCGATAGAGCGCGGCGTAACGCATATTTACACTCATGACATGATTGGCTTTTATCGGGTTCAAGGATTATCTGAGCCGCCGGCCCACCTCGAAAAAAAAAAAAAAGGTTGGGCGGCGAACGACGGGAAGAAAAAGGCTACAGAATGGGAAGCGGTTAAAACAGGTTGGCGACCAGCCGGTGCCGTTGTTCCAAAACAAAAGGTAGCATCGTCATTTGATAGGCATCGATTGCAGAAAAGCCTACCGTTTTGCAGCAAACTCTGGGACTGGAAACCGTGTTGATAGACTCCGCCAGAGGGCAAAAGTTAGCCCGCGATATCATGTTGCCCTCCTTTTTTTGCAGCCTTTTCTCTAACTTCGTTTGGGTCCTTTGTCTTTGCGATTTTCTTTTACGATGATATTGATTTGGTTCCTGGCATGGATGTAAGGTAGTGATTGACGGAAGGTTCTTACAAGGGTGCAAGGGTTTTCCAGGTGCATAATATATAGAGAATGAGAATCTACCATAATGCAACACATGCTGTTGCAACCGGTACTTTGACTTGGCTCTCGTTTCTTCAGTTATTGCGTTGTCTATATTGTTTCCCGTTTGATGGTTTATGTAGTACAGGCTGAGAGGATCTAGGTATGCCTCTAATGTTGAACAGGGCCTTTTGTGTTCTGACATCACGGAAGGAGTAGTTCTTAGTTAGCTATAAGCCTTTAGTTTTCCCAATAATATATATCGTAACATCTGGGCTTGCATGCGTATCTTTCTCTCTTCCTGTAGATGCTTCGATGCACTTACACGGACTGTTATCTCCACGTGATTAATCGCTTAGCGCCCACACATACACCAGCTTGGAGAAAACCTATCTGGCGGGGTTCTGAGGCCCCACCAGAGAGGGCTATGTCTGGGACGAGAAACTTCACATTATTCCGCTCGTCAACCTTACAAACGCTTCGAGATCGTCCCCCGTCGCCCCGGATTTCGTTGGTCTCCCTGTTTCTCTTTTCCTCGTCCGCATCGCCGAAGCCGGAACGAGTGACTCGACGACTACCGCGACCGAATATCTCATATTGTATCCCCCCCGCGAGGGAGTCAAAAGGCAAATATGGCCGAAACCAAGCCCACTCTAGTCTTTGTCGATGGAACCTTCGAGGAGCTCGCTGCCGAGATGGCCGACTACCTCAAGGCCGAGGATGTCAAACAGCTGCTGAGCCAGGAGACTGCTCCTTCTAATGAGGATGTTATCTCCAAGCTTGTCTCTGCCTCCGGGGCCCTTAACACTGTCCCCGAGAAGGAGTATACCGCCGCTTCCAACCTCATGACCCATCTGGTTCTGCAATCCTCCGAGCCCAAGAAGTACTTGCCCACCCTCTGCACTACCTTCTCCAAGCCTCTCAACAACTCTCCCGTCCACGGCGCCGGCCTGTCACTCAACGCCTTGACCACCGTCTTTAACCTGCTCGACCCCACCGATCCCGTCCGCGCCCGCGTCTTCATGGAGATTCTCAAGTTCTTGAGAGCCCATAGCATGTTCGACAGCCTACGCACATATCTCGACAAGCTGCCAGAGTGGCTTGCTGCCTGGGGTACCGATGCTGATTTCCAGCGAAAGATCTACGAGGAGGTCGCCGAGGTTGCCCTTGAGGCTGGCGAGGAGCAGTAAGTTGCGTCCTTGGTGTCTACTGTACGAGAGTTGCTTGCGGGTGTCGAGGTATAGCCTGGGCTCGTCCCGACCGCGACATCTACAAGCAACTCCTGTCGCACCGGCACTGTTCACTGGCTAGTTATAATACTAAAGATTTAACAGACAAGCCTACGAGTACGTGATTAAGGCTCTCCGAACATTCGATGGCGATGATATCTCTTCCGAGGAGGCTCAGCGACTATCACTCCGAGCCGTCAAGAAGGCTCTTACCTCCAACAACCACTTCATGTTCCAGGACCTCCGAGGTATCCCTAGCGTGCAGGCTCTCAGCGACTCACACCCCGTCTATTCGCAACTTCTCGATATCTTTGCGGAGCAAGACCTCGAGGACTACAACGACTTCAACGACGAGCACCAAGGTTGGGTTGAGAAGGAGAATCTGGATCACGAGAAGCTCCACCGCAAGATGCGTCTATTGACCTTCTGCAGCTTGGCTGCCTCAACCCCTAGCCGGGAGATCGAGTACTCCAAGATCACCAAGGCTTTACAAATTCCCGACAACGAGCTTGAGATGTGGGCAATTGATGTGATCCGCGCTGGTCTCGTTGAGGGCAAGCTCTCCCAGCAACGCCAAAAGTTCCTTGTCCACAAGGTCACATACCGTGTATTTGGTCAGAAGCAGTACCAAGAGTTGGCCAACCGAGTCGATCACTGGAGGACGACTCTGCAGAACGTCTTGGGAGTCCTGCGCCAGGAGCAGGTCAACGCCAAGGCCCAGAAGGAGCGCGAGATCCAGGAGTTGGAGCGTAAGGTCGCCAACGCCGGTATGGGAGGCAACCAGGACCGACGCCGACAGAACCAGAACCGGGAGCCTCGCGAACCTCGTGAGCCCCGCGAGCCCCGTGAACCTCGGGAGCCCAGGGAGCGAACAGAAGATGACGATTAGACGCAAAAGGAAATGCCAGGATACGACGAAAAATGAGACTAGAGCAGTCGTGGGGAAGAAAAAACGAGGGGGCTTTTTATGGGAATGGGGGACATTGTTATACCTGCTTTGTGTTAATACATCGTTGGGCACAAAAGAGAATCCAGCGAAGGAAGGGTTGCGAATGGCGTAGCCGGTTTCATGAGCATATTGGTCTTCTACCTTCCCAGTATCGAGGCGAAGATGGTGTTACGGCACTATTCTTCAAAATTTAGAACTAAAAACGAATGTCTTGAACCCAGAGCATGTTTTGGTGACGATAGTGTGTGAGATGCAAGTTGCAAGGTTTGTTGATATTATACAGGATGTGCTAGCTGCCCTAGTCTATGGTATAGTTTGGGTAGCGATTAGTTAAAAAGACGATGTGAACTTTTTGTGAGGATCTGGGTTATGTATTTGTCCTATAAACCAGTCAGTAGTGAGATTAGAGACAAATATCCAGATGGAAACATTTCAAAAATGACAGGGCTGAACAGGACTCAGTTTAGTGCCGTTTCTTGAGATAGACTAATGGAAAGGACCTTACAGAGGGAGGTACGTTTAAATGATAAGAAAACAGGACTATAAAACTCACCATTGCGGCGATTAACCAGGGCAATATAACCCCCGGTTCCCACGAGAATGACAACCAAAAAGGGCCAGAACTTGACCTCATTATCTCGACGAGGCTTAGGAGGCTGAGAGGAGTAGGAACGACTGCATCGAACGGCCAAAGAAGATGGTGTGCGAGGAGTGAGGCGAGACGCCGAGGCGAGTAAATGCCTGGATGCAAGAGACATGCGTGAAGCCATTGGGTGAATGCTGACGTTAAGTTTTTGCAAGAAGTATCGAGCTTGTGCAGGATTTTGACTCAAATGATTGAACCCTAGTTACTTAATTGAAGTTTGTCTAGGGGAGGAACGGAATGAGATGATATTGAGATCAGAGAACGTCATTCACAAAATCAGGTGAGGATTTAGACCAGATGGCGATGTCGAGTGTGGTCACTGCTGAGCGACGATCACGTGACACTTTCTGTTATGTCTAAGCGGAAATCAGTCTGAGTATTAATGGCAAACCCAGAATTATCCATGGCTATTTCTCTTTGTAATGTCAATAGTAGAGATTGGCAATCTTTTGGAGGCGACATCCCTGCTTGTTGAGAACGGACATGCCGCAAGTGTTGAACGACGCAGTATAAGTGACAGTTGACAGCGGCATGTGTTCTAGAGTATTAGAGTTTCCAGCAAATATGTGCAAGTACTAAATTGAATAGTTGAGTACTATGTCGTTTGTAGTATTGCATGGTCAATGGAATGCCTGTCACTTGATCAGATATATAACCAATATTGCCCAGGTACTGGAAGATAGAGAGAGACAGAGTCAGTGGCACGAGCCAAAGACGAAAGAAAAATGCAATTAATGCCAAGTAGAGCAGATACGGTTGAACAACTACCACGCAAATATTGCATTTCTTTTTTTATTTTATTTAATAGAAAAGAATAAGTGACTGCTTTGTAGATGGCCATTACGAAACAATGTGGCTGGTCATGTACCATTTAGCAACGGCCCAACCACAACCAGCCTCTTGTATTTTATCTCAGCTTCCCCAGGCTCTCATGGTAAAGCTCTTGCACCCCGCATGAGCTCACCCGGGACCGTTTCTCAACGTCATTTCCCGCTCTATGGTCCTCGCATTCGTCTTGACATAATTTTTTGATCATATCCCGATACGCGAGTCTCGTTCCCCCATAAATTCATACCGTTTCCTGTCTATAAACCCGGTTGCTGCGCCAACCGCATCTCGATACGATGTCTACACCTCGATTCAAGAGTCGTCAAACGCCTCGGACGCCAAAGTCGCAGAAGAAACGTCTCCCAAAGGGCCGCTACAGTGACGGCCATTGGTGGTGTAAGTCATACATTTCTCTCCTGCTGCCCTTTGTCCAAATACCTAATGATGCTACAGGCAATTGTGAGCCTCGACAAAAGGCTACGCTTCGTGAAGTCAAGAAGATAGGACCAAATAATGGCAAGCTCTTTTGGAAATGCGATGACTGTAACTTTTTCCTCTGGAGGGATGAAGCCAAAGTCCGTGAGACTGGTTTCAAGTCCTCCCGTAGTGCCGATGAATCTACCAGATCTGAACCTCCGCCTATGACGCAGCAGTCACTTGTGTCTTATGGTTACCAAGTCACTCCTGGTCGGAAACAGAACGACGACAATCCCGCCGATAGCACGGAATCTAGCGAGGAGTCAGAGCCCGACACTCCTATGCCAAAATCTGTCAGAGACCGAGCCCAGGCTTCGGGTCCTTCAGAGCTACCTTCTACACCAACAGTTGCTTTAGAAACCCCTAGTCGTGGGTCTTCCAAGCGTCGACGAGATGCTTTCGAAGAGGATGAAGACGAGTTCAGCGACCTCGGTTCGGATGAAGAGCGCCAGATGGCTGCTATTGCGGACAAGAGCGCGGAAAAAGCTACCCAGAGACGTTACACCACACCAAGCACTACGCGCTCTACCGATGTCGTCTCAGGGCTGCCGACGCCTTCTGTATCCCGAACACTGTTCCCGGCCAGTGATTCTAAGAGACAGAAGCAGGTCTCATTCGACGAAACCCCTTCGCGGTACACGGGTAGTATGTCTAACGCAACACTTTCAGCCAGCACTACCCCTTCGAAAACCCCGTCTGCGCCACAGGACATACCCTTAAGCAGTCCTCCTGATACCAGTTTTGATGTAACAGATGAGGTTATGGCTCTTTTGCGAGGCCAGAAAGTCGACCCTAAAGTTCTGTCATCTGTACAGAGTACCCTAACTACAGCGGCACGCCGCACCAAGGGCATTGTGCTGGGCCGTGAATCTGCTCGGGCGACTCTTAAAGCAAAGGATGAGAAGATTTTTGCTCTGCAGGAGCAAATTGTGGTATTAGAGAACCGTGAGCGGATGCACAGAAGCCAGATGACGAATATCAAGGCTGGTCTGATGAAGATGTATGATGACAACTGATTGTGTTCACTTTGTTAGGCTTGGAGCTTGACGGAGGCATGGAGGCAAAATGGGCGCTGAACTTTGGCAAATTATGATAATTAGATATACCCTTTGAGCGAGTAAGGCAATGGAAATCAGAGTAGCTTTCTTTCATGAAGTGTCGGAGGACATATATCAATGGTAGTACATTAGTTTAGTCAAATGAAGTACACTGCATGGTCAGGTAGATGAACTGCCAAATGTCATATAAGTCATCCAGGACAATCATAAGTTTCTATTAACGTTCTAGACGCGAACTCTGTTTTTCATAGGCTTTGCAACATGGATATTAGTTATTTTATTTCCAAACTTTCAGGGGTCCGACTGCGAGACAACCACCCCCTACAGCACACGCAGGTTCGGTTTGTACCGCTCTAGCCTTTAAAACTCAGGGCCCAACCGTTCGGTAAGGGCCTTTTCAGTGTTGGCGTAGACCTCATCGGGCTCAGGGGTAGCATCGAGCTTCAGAACCTTGCCAACCTCCTCGAAACGGTTAACGACAGGCATGCTCGTCTCGATGAAAGTACGGAAGCGCTTGCGGATGCTCTCGGCGTTGTCATCCTCTCGGCCGCTAGTCTTGCCGCGCTCAAGAAGACGGGACTCCATGACCGCTTCGGGGCAGTCGAAGAAGAGGACAAGCTTGGCGGGGCAGACAGTCTCCTCGAACTTGACGGCCTGGTCCATCTTGCGGGGGAAACCGTCGATGAGGAAACGGCCCTTCTGCGAACCTGTCTCCTTGAGGGTGGCGGACATGGCGTTCTCGAGGAGCGCAATGGTCACCTCCATGGGGACGATAAGACCGTTTCGGATATAGTCCTTGATGAGATCTCCGTACTGGGAACCGGGTCTCTCCTGCTCGGCGCGCAGCAGATCACCGGCCGAAAGGTGGGTGAAGCCGTGCTCTGAGACGAGCTTGGAGCACTGGGTACCCTTACCGGCGCCAGGGCCGCCGAGGACGAAGATAACTGTCACATCGTCGGGGCTGAAGGTAGGAGTCGACTTTTGGGGCGCGGGGATTTGTCCAGCGGACTCAGGCGCATTCTGTTGGATAGCAGGCATGATTAGGACTGAAGAGGGGGGTTAAATGTTAGCTTGAGGGTTCATCATGGAAGAGGGGGAATTACCTTTGTGATTGGTTGTTATTGGTGTGGGATCATCCAGGGACTCTAAAATATAATTATATAAGGAAGAGAAACTTGATCGTTATGCTCTGTACGAGATCTTGTTGATGCTGCCAAGACAGAGTGGCCTGGACCCTTGATTGAGCGGTGTCCAGCATGGGATAAGCCTGAGGCATCCATGATGCCCACCCACTTTACAAGCTCTACCTACTATGGAGATCGGCTTATCAGATTAGCATCAATGTAACATCATCTCTCACCACGGTCATCCAATTTGATGACCTCCTTGTTAGTACTTGATGTTCGATTGCTCTACTGCGTTTTTGGAATTCATGAGTTTCACCGCTCGTGATATCAATCAACATCCTCAGAGCGCACAACCATGATTGACTATAAACAACAACATCCTCTCATCAGCCATTGGTACATACCCTTCTATGATACCCGTTCGGATCCGTTACATACAATCCTAGCCATGATAGAAACCGAATCTCTCCTTGAACTGAACTTAACCCAGATTTGTCCTTCTTGAGCATGTGACAAGCAATTGAGCAATGCTTCCATCAAACAAAACATGACATCCATCTGTCACAAATCACCATGTCCCTCATTCTTTGACAATGGTCACCATTGACTTGCAGATTTCCATGGCCTTGTCCGAGTCGAAGTAGCGGCCGTCGCCATTACCGATTTTGGAAAGTCTGGGCGAGATTTCGATGTCCAACTTTATCTCGCCGTCGCGTTCTCCTCTGGTGTGGTGGATATCGAGATCTTCCAGGTCAAACTCGCCCGAGATCCAGTTGACCATGAAGAAAGCTTTGGATCTCAGGAACTTCGCGTTTAGTTCGACGGCTCTGCGGACAATGCTGAACAGGAGTCTTCCAGATTCGTTGACCCGGTCTTCGTCCATAAAGATGTGAAGAGTTCGCTTCATCTCTCTAGCGATCTCCTTGGCCTCGCTACAGTTGTCTTGAGTAGAAGATCTGTTTAAGAGGTCGGCTGTGTAAGCCTTGATTCGACTAAGTTCCTCCATGCCCTCGAAATTAATCTCTGTTGATCGGTTAGTATCGTGACCAATGGGATATAAAGCGGTCATGTCTTACTAGAGAGGTCCAAACAGAAGTGATGAAAAGCCTGGCCTACAGTACCGCCCCAGGTGTTTGTTCCGGCGTGGAAAATGTCATCAACGAGACGCTTCCAGATGTAATGCTCAAAATAGAAACGTGCCAAGCTCGGGCTCTTTTTCTGAAGCTTCTTGAGTTCATTGACGTCTTCATAGTTTGCTCCCTGGGGTGTAGTCTTGCGGTATGGCTCGACGGTGAGAATTTGCATTGCGAATTGTCTGATATCAAATGCTATTCTCCGCCACTCCATGTCAACCTCGTCATCCAACACCTTGAACGAACTGTTGAGTCTGGAGTCCTTGTTCTCCTGTCGCTCCTTGACAAGTAGCATTCGCAGTTTGTCTCGACGCTTCTCGAGGTCGTCGCAACGGTTCTGAAGATACTTGTTCTGGATGCGTAGTCCGGTATCATCGCGGAAATTGTGAGAGGACACCTCTTCATTAGGGCTCGGATTTGTTTGCAAGTCTTTGGGACCCTGAGCCTCCTTCAACTGCTGCTCAAGCAGAGCAATCCTCTTCCTGGCCTGTTCGAGCTCCTCCGCGTCCTTCGTAGCTTGACGAGCAGAAAACAAGCTAGTTTGGAGAGCATCGACACTTCCACGAAGAATTTCAAGGTTGGTAGCGTCAGCAGCGCTGAGTTGGGTGGAAACTTCAGTGTGCGAGGATGCGGGTGTGACTGCCTGGTTCAAGGCAGTGATGGCATCGGAGTTGGCGTCATTGGTTACACAAACTTTGGCACCTCCGGACTTGTTGGTCTTGAGGGTGACTATCCGGGTTCTCTTTGGGGGTGAACCGTCTTCGCTTTCGCTGGAGCTTCTTTTGTTGTCAAACATCCGAGCCAGACTAGAGCTCTTGATTGCAGTCGATTCTGAGCCTGAGCTTAAGTCATCGCTCTTGGTTTTGGTGCTCTTCTGCTGACCTCTGTTGGGATTCCAGAGAGCAGCAGCATCAGCTGTGGCTTTAGAAGGGCTAGAGAGGAGTTTTCCTTCTTCCTCTTCAGAATCGGAAATGGTCATGTTCTTTGGGGCTGCGGCTCGAGTGGGACGCTCGCGTTTCTCCGGGCTGATAGCTACCTTCATGGTGCGTGGTGTCCTAGGAAGTAAAGAAAATGAATTTGATCTTATTTAGTGAGAAGATGTAGAGATGATGAGGTGAAGAGGTGAAGAGGTGAAGAGGTGAAGTGGTGAAGTGGTGAAGTGGTGAAGTGGTGAAGAAATGGAGAGGAGAGGAAAGAAAGCGATAGAGTGGAAGGGAGAAAGAATGGTGCTCATGCTACCCGGAGTTGGCAGTGACGGGAATATGCAAACAAATATTACCTCGATCACTGCCAGTGCCAGGTGGAGAACACTGCACTAGATATAGACAACAGTATATCAATAACCAAATTTGTTTGACAAACGAGTAGTTCAATGAGGGGTCAACAATAACTACCTGCTTAAAACTGACTCTATGTATAGTGAACTTGTGGTGGTTCGCTTGGTGATGTTCCAATGACTGGGTGCCTCGAAGTGTAGGTGAGTGTCTGGTACCCGTCGTTCTAACTAGAAGCTCCGATATACAGTTTCTTGTTTGTGTTACAGTATATGAACTTGATTTACACATGTCATATGGTGTTATGAAGCTTGTTCTACATCACTACCGCCGCCAAGGCTGGTTAGTGAGGTACACAAGTGATCTTTGTGGTTTTGAGTACTGCGTTGTTTTCCTTTCAACGTCAAAGTTGAGTCTAATTCCTGTCCCTTGGTCTTGTTCTACTCATTTTAGGTTGCCAGCAAGAGAGACATCTGCTAGCTACAGAGTTATGCTGAAGCACGGAATGTCGTTTGTTCCTATTGACCAGCGGTTTCGACCAATAAAATAAGAAGGACTCGGTTGATATAGTTGCCTTGATTGCCTATTTCTGACTTGCAAGTTGTTCCATGGGGTTAAAGTCGAGCAACATCTTCCCTTGTCCATATACAACAGTGGGGAAGCATGGGGTTAATGCATCCGGTCATGATGAGTTTAGCACTTGATCGCAAGTTCACTAGTTTTGAGTGATATAGCCGTTTATGGCCTAAAAAGAGTTGAATAACTTCAGGATAAGGACGAAGCCACGATCAAGGAACCAACACATAACATGCCTTCGATAAAGGAATACAAAGAAGAACGCGGGTCTCAATGATCAAACGCAATAGCAGCCAATCCGGTTTGAGCATATGTCCTGGAACAGAACTCATCCCAACTTAACGGGTCCAACAAACCGATGCTGATTGGATCACTCGCGGAACTGCCGGGGGACTGTATTGATCTCTCCTCAGGGTTCCGGGCCGCCCTGTGGCTTAGGTTCTGTGGAGTTAGGGGCTTGGCCCCCATTCCCAGGCATGGCAGAGCCTCTACTTAAGCTTCCGCCCACCGAACCTCCAGTGGAGCGGTCTGATACCCACATCAGCGCCAGCCGTGATTGGTTCAGCTTCGAATTTCATCTCTTCTACTCCGTTCGTAGAAATACCACTATCAAAATTGCCTAGCACCTCCATGGAATATCTGGTCCGGGGCTGTCGTGGTCAGCTCGACCTCCCCTTTACACTTGCACCCACTCTCACTACTTGTTGTCACCTCGCTCACTTAAACTTTTGATCCTGACGTCTCTGTCCACTCTTGTGGCTTACTCTTTGTTTTTCTCTCTCTTTAAATCACGGCGTTCGCTCATTCTTGTCATCAACCCGTTGGCTACTTACGTCTGCTTATCCACATAGAGGCGTTGTCGTTTATGAACCCTATCGCGTCGATTCTTCAACAAGACCGTTGCCCGTTGCGCCCCAACTCGATCCCAGCTGTTCCGACAGAATAACGACAAAATGGAGGGAGGATTCGCAGGATGGATCATGGAGCTTACGGCCTGGGTGGCTCCTTTCTTCATCGTCATGTCGCCCATCCTATCCTACGCCGACCAGATTATTTCCATGCACCGAAACAAGACGAGCGCAGGCTTCTCTCTCGACATCCCTCTTATTATGCTTGTCGCATCTTTCCTCAGGTTTGATGACTCTTTGCTCGATACCGTTGGCGTGGACCATGGCTAACCGGCGCTTCTCGAAATACAGAATATTTTACTGGCCCCAAGCCCAATACGATACGAGTCTCCTCCTTCAGTCGCTGCTGATGGTTGTTGTGCAAGTGGCCCTCCTCAAAGTTGCGCTCGACTACCGACCTCCCCCACCCACCAAGGGTGGCGACGCTGGTCTGCCCTTCGCTGGTACCGACGATAGCTTGATGGGCTTCCAGCGCCCCTATAACTTTTGGCAATGGCGATCTCCCCGACGGTAGGTGTTCAACGCCAAGTATATGCGCGGCTTTGGGCTAATTGATTACAGATACTGGCAAGCTATTATGTACTTTGCTGCTGCTCTCGTCGTGTTGGAGCTCCTCCTTTCCCAGATGCCCGGGCTCTACGCTGTGTATGCGAACACAATCGGATGCATTGGACTCGGCGTTGAAGCGACACTCCCCATCCCTCAGATTCTGATCAACATTCGGTCCAAGTCATCCAAGGGTCTACGTTTGTCGGTTTTGGCAGCTTGGATTGGTGGAGATACTATGAAATTGTTCTGGTTCTTCACATCCAAGTCAGAGATCCCCTGGTCTTTCAAGATCTCGGGTATGTTCCAGGCATCGTGTGATTTCTTCCTTGGTTTCCAGTTTCTGCTGTATAATACCCAGGGGGAGCCGGCACAGATCAAGGAGCATCCCATGGTGGAGTGGGAGACCCCCAAGTCAACGACACGAAGCCATAGCCGCAGCCTTACCCCTACGCGACGACCAGCTCCTTTCGTTGGTTCTGAGGAGCTGAAATAAGCAGTCTTGGTCACCAACTACATAAACGATCTAATGACGGTGATGTCGGATCTTGATGCGTCGATATGATTTCAAGAGGTGCTACGAGGATGAGTTGCCAGGCAAATCCGAAAGAAAGAGTGAGCGAAATTCCCGAAAGAGATGGAAACAAGAGCGACACAGGCAGAGACAACATCTCGACGACGGTCACCCTTGATGGGTCAAAGATTTGTGCCGAATAATTTGGCTTCCTTCGGAAAACAAAGCAAAACGAGCCAAAATGCGATAGGAATTCTTCATGTCTTGGTTCTGATGTGAAGACCCCCACAATTACGCAATTCCTGAGCGATTGCCGGGTCTTGGCTTTTGGACAGAATCTAAACCCTGGCATACTTCTGAAACAAATACAAGACAAGGCATTCAGCCATAGTCACTTTCTACCATCGTTAGGATGCGTTAGTGGAGTACATATCTAGAGGGGATATTGAGCAAGTGGGTATGCATCACGGGCAATATAGTACATGAGATAAAATGGAATAGATAGAATATAGATTAATAAAAACATAATGCATTGGTACTTGACTCTTATATATGTTTTCTTGGGTGGGTAGCTCTTTGCCAGTCATGCGCTATGAATTACATGCCAGCATCCTCGAGTCTCGCACTATCTAAGCTTCACCAAGTCTCAAGACAGTCACCTAGCCCCTTTATTTCCTTGCTCAATTCTCAAAATCATCAAGTGCAATAACCTAGTATGAATTAATGTTTACTTTTATTAATAAATACTACCGAAGCTGATATTCTAAGTTTATCCAATTAACGTTTCTATCGGTACCGCGATTTGCAGAGTCCAATCCAATGCCACACTCACTGCTGTGGCACCATTTGACTTGACCCACCATAGACAGTTCTTATACTAGACAAGCAGAGAACTCGCAAGTCAACAAACGCTCAAGTTAAAAGTATCTTCAACGGCGACGCCTTTAAAGAACGTTTGATGGAAAATAAGCGATAAAAGATCTCTTATCGTCCTGTCGTTTGTCTTTCCAGTTATCTAGGAACCTACTGGTACCTACTGAGTACCTAGATTGTGGTTGGTCAAACACCCTCTCCTGAGGTTTACGTACTGGTCGCCCAGCAACTAACCTCAAATCGCAGTTATCCATCATCTACATCTGAACGGCCTGTTATAAAGAGAATATCATCTTTTACGAGCAGGCAGAATAAACGCGCGACTCGTTTAGGTGAGCGCTATATTTCTCATCTGTTCAGTTTCGCGTGGTCCGGGGCGTTTTGATCGTGAATCATCCGCAAGGCCACTGTATACAGTCTTCCTCCGCTTTCTTCCATCTTCACATCAACTTCATCCCATTCACACCTGGCATCATCACCACTCATCGATACAATCAACCCCCTCATTAATTCACATCAAGCCTTTCCTTTAACTGAGGTAGTTACTACACAGTCTCTTTTTTAATACTGCTCTATCTTTGCTTTTTCTTTCTTCCTCTCATTTTCTCATGTTCAACATTCCTCTTTACCTTGTCCACTCCCCGATATCGCTTTAGACACCCTTTCTTCAAACACATCTCTTGATCGTTATCAAACGCAAAGTCACCTTCATATCGGCTTACGCCTTCTACCGGACTACAGATTCATTCTTCTCTCGTTTGAGGTCAGTGTTCTTCTACCATGCCTTATCGCGTTTGTTACCAATATCATAATTATCAACTCTTCACTCAGCCCAACTCATATTCTTCCTTTCGTTCTTTAATTACCCAAACTAACGTAACCACCCACCAGTCTCCTATCAGACATCATGCCTCCCGCAAATGCCAAGGCAAATTACAAGACCTACGAGGCTCAAGCCCGTATGGTTCGCGCCATCGTCGCTGCTCATCCCGAAGTCAAGTGGAACTACAAGGGTAAGAAGCTCTCCGTCTCATTATCTGCCCCGATTTCCTATTGCCCTTCTCTACTTGTGCGTATCTGGACGAAAATGGGAGATTGACTCTTTCTCTCTGCCCCCCAGAAATCGCGGCCTGTTATGGCTCCGACATGACTGATCATGCCTTGAACCATCGCTTTCGCAAGGTTCGTGCCACGGTCAACATCATCAACGATGCGCGTGCGCAGGGCCTCGATATCAAGGACTTGACTACCGACGAAAACCTGCTTCCTTCAACTCAGGCAGCCATTGACAAGAACAGTACGGCTCCAAACAACCACACCATGTTTTTCTTATTATTAGAGTCCTCACTGACTTAATACTATAGACATCGCCAAGTACTTTGGCCAGTCAACCGCAGACGGCATTCAGTTTCAGTTCCGCACCATCAAGAAGGACGCAGAGAGTCTCCGCCAGACTGCCAATGACGGAGGCGATGTTGCCAGCTGCCTCAATCTTGGTAGCGGCTCTGGTCCTAACGGGCTCAGCACTCCTTCCAAGCCCACACCCGCTCGCGGTGCCGGGACTCGTTCTGGCAAGGGCTCAAAGCGCAAGGTCAATGCACTTCCCATGAACCCTATCAAGCGCTCCGCCTCCGAAGACGAGGACGAAGATGAGCTCAACTTTGACGACATGGACAACACTCCTTCCAAGAGAGTCAAGACAACCGGTCGCACTCCTCGCGGAACGACCCCCGCTCGCTCAGCCGCCCGGAAGGCCGCTGCTACTATCACCGACGCCTCCGCGCACTATCAGGACAGTGAGTCTCCTTATGAAGACGCACCCAGTCCCGTCCCAACCCCTGCTTTCTCTGGCCATGCTGCTACTCTACCTCCTTCGACTACTGTGGCCCCAACATCGCTCTTTGGCGATGTCGAGCGCAAGCCTCAGTCTTACATGGTGCCACCTCCTGGTCTCGACATGACGCGATCTGGTGAGTATGCATTCACCGACATCTTCACTAGTAGCAACAAGAGCTATAACGCTCCCCCACCGGATGATTCTTCCTACATGGACTGGGGTGATGGAGAGATCTAAAGTTCGTGATCTCAATGATCTCTGGCTTGGGCAATTACCAGCATCCTTGCAAAAGTCGATACATCACAGTATCGATATGAAAGAATACTCTACGGAGTGTACCATACAGTGCACTCAAAGACGGATGCCCAACTATTTTCCTTTGTCGGCAATCATGGCTATATCGACTCTCAGATGTTTTCTTTTTCGTATCACAGCACATCTCTGACGGCCGATTTAACATTTCCCCCTTTCCCCCAGCACAGATACCCCATTTCCCATTCACTATTCCCCTCTGGCCCGAACATTTGGTTCTTTTCGCTTATATCGGAGATCTCTGCCTCATCCATGCTATCTTTCGACGGTATGTGAGGGAAGGAATAACATACACACGCAAATTAAGAGGTGTGTACGAGACTTGGCTATATAGCCTCCTTGCGGACAATAAACATCATGGCTCTCAATATAATTCCTTTATACCTTGGTTGTGATATGTTGAATCGAAATTTCAAGAATACAACTTGCGATACTCATCTGTAGTAAACAATGTATAAAAATGCCCCTTTTACCATGATTAATACTCAAAACTCAACACCCATTTCCGAAAATCCAATAGAGTTGGAGATATAGCCATTAATATTTATTCATCTTCGCATTAGGTTATACGACAGAAATTATGCATAGCCATTGTGGAAATCCATACAACAAACTGGGTCTTCTGGTATTTGTGTATTTATGCATTTCTTTTAATTCATCGTTTCCAGGTATTTACACCACCTGACGCACCCTGAACACCTTGCTCAACTTAACTTAACAAAACCTCCCACAGAGCATCCTTTTCCACAAAATCGTGATGAATAAGATTTACCAGCCAATACTCGTCCTTGATATCATTTAGAAGCTTCTCGCTCTCAGATCCCCGGCCGTATACCTTGGCCCACTCGCCCCAGATACCAAAGGCCTCCTCGCACCAAGCCCGGAAACTGACCTCCTCGATAATAGTCGGCGTGATGATCTCCTTGCCAGGGAACACACCCCAGGTCACAGCGTTCGTACTGCCGGCCTCCGTCGAGCCGTCTAGGTGGTCGCTGCTATCTGATGTGATATAGTCACCACGTGCGTTGCTGGCATAGAAGCAGACATAGCCTTGCAACTCTGACGACACGAGCTTGGCCTTAAGAGTGTTCCATTCACTCTCGGGAATGAAGAATTCCACGAATGACTTCTGGAAGACGAATCCATTAGGTGGACCCCAACCGAAAGTGCTATCGTTGGAGCGCAAGCCGTTGACAGCGGGCTGTGAGGCAACAGTCCACCACCCCTTGCTGTTGAGCTGCAAGAGGCGAGGCTTAATGGTCGAACTTTCGGCCAGAAGCTCCTCCTCGCTCCACGGAATGGCTGAGAGCTCTCCTTCGATATGCTTAACAAACAAGTCGTTGATATCCTGCCGTGTCTTGGGGTGACCCCAAAGCTTGACGGCCTGTGTAACTGACATATGAAGGCTTACACCATATCCGTCAATCTCACCATAGGCAGGTGAGCGGGCGTCACCAAAACGACCGTTAGGGAAGTCATCCCATGTCGCTTCACGGCCCAAAGCGCCCTCACCCTCCGAGATCGCCAGGGTGTTGGCGCGTGTGTTGATGGCTTCGGCACGCCCACCGGCCTCCTGGCTAGTAGCCTCCCACTCGGGATGTATTGCTGGCCTGTCACCGACAATGACATAGTTGTGGGGGTCTGAAACTACAGAAGAATGCCTTCTCGATCTCGACTGTCGAGAACGGGAGTGGCTGCTGGATCGCATATTGGAGTGACCGTTGATTTGCAGTGCGGGAATGGCAAGTTCGTCAACAGTGACGGCCTCCTCGTTCTCAGGGGGTTCAGGAATAAGGTTTGCTCGTTCCAGAATGAACGATACAGCCTTCTCCAAATTAAGTGTGTAAAAGTGGAAGCCCTTTGGGCCTGGTGTCTTGCCCTTAATATCCTTGATCTTGTCTATCAATTCATTGACAATATCCACACCGACCATTTTGACTCGCTCGTCGTCTCCCTTGACGGCATCGAGCCGTTCAAGGAGATGGTTTGGGATTTTGGCATGGCTCAGCTTGGTGGTGCGCTTGATCATCTGATAGCTCTGTATGGGCATAAGTCCAGGAATTATAGGAATTCCCTTGAAGGCACCACTTGGGTGTTCTCGCAAGGTCGTCTCGAAGTGCTCGTAAGCCTCGATATCGAAGAATAGTTGAGTCTGGATAAAGTCGGCGCCAGCCTGTACCTTTTGTACGAGGTAAGGAAGATCGTGCTCCAAGCTTTGTCCCAGAGGATGGCTCTCTTCGGCATGTCCTTCCGGATATGCTGCAACACCGATACAGAAGTAGTCGCCATGGGTTTTGCGGATATATTTGACTAAGTCGATAGCCCAGTTAAAATCCTGGCCACCATCGTCCTCCGAGTCTTCAGCGTCGCGATATTCTTCTCTGCGCGGGGGGTCACCTCGCAAGGCCAAAATATTCCTAATACCCAATGCCTTTGCATCGGCAAGCGCCTCATCGATCAACTTCTTGCTCATATTTGTGCACGTCAAGTGCAGGCAAGTTGTAAGTCCGACCTCCCTCTGACACAACTCGGCCAACTCGAGTGACTTCTGAGATGTAGTTCCACCAGCGCCCCAAGTGACGTTCACGAAGAGCGGCCGAAGAGCTCGCTCCATTCTGTGAAGACGGTCTCTTAGGTTTGAGAAACCCATTGCTGTCTTGGGGGGGAAGAATTCGAGAGAGAAATATGTGCCATCAGCCGGCAGCGCGGCGATGCGATCGGTGATCTTGTCCATTGCGAAGTGCTTGGATATGAAGCGTTGTCGTACAGAGGAATTGGATTTGTGTTTGGAGATTTGATATTTGTAGAATTGGAGTGGTCTAACGATCGGAGGATGCTTGAATCGTCGGTTCGTTGGAATAGGGAGATATGCAGGCCCGAGATCGGACAGAATACCTCGCTCTCAAATAGTTTGCGGGCTGCAGCCGTCTCTTACCGATTGAGAGCTGTCGAATCTGGCTGTCGAGCTGTATCTCTCGGATCAAGGAGATAATTCGGGGTAGGACGAGACAAGTCAAGACACTGGCGTCCTCTGGCTTTTCTCTGATCGTGGAGGGCTTGAGTTTTGTGGCGGGGCATCCAAATCCATGATAGCGGGGTTCTGTTAGCAGCCTCCAGCGGCCGTTCTCGGGGTGATCACTGGACGGTAGCAGCTATGACCGCCCCGGGCATGCATGACGCATCCGATACTCAATGGACGGCAGGTGCTTCGGGTAGTAAGTACCTGGGGCTAGGCATGATGGAGGTGGTGGCTCAAGTACCGACACGGTCCGAGCTTCATTTTTCTCAGAGCAGTGTTAATTGCGTGCTGCGAATATAATCAACACTTGGACTACTACCTACAATTGATGCGAATTGGCATCATATCATGCCTACGTACCAATGCCGTTGCTGCACCAGAGGCCCATGAGCTGCGCTACGGCGAGGCGCACTTTAGCCTTTTCCAGTCTCTCACTATCCAACTCAATTCGAAGGCCGATAATTGCCTATACCAAGACTGCGACTCTCACACCACTCTCACGACGATACTACGCTATCGACCTTATTTCAATAGACGACAAATGGCGAAAGAAGTGGAAGGAGTCCAATGAAGCTAGCAAATCCTCTAGCAAACTAGCCGACGGCCAAAACACTCATTATGTGCTGCCTATGTTCCCGTATCCGTCGGGGACACTCCATTTAGGTCACTTGCGAGTATACTCCATTGCCGATGTGGTCGCTCGATTCCGAACGTTGAAAGGCGAAAGGGTCATGCTACCCATGGGATGGGATGCTTTCGGTCTTCCAGCTGAGAATGCTGCGATCGAACGAGGAGTGGCCCCAGAAAACTGGACAACAAGTAACATGACCAAGATGAAGGAGCAGTTGGAACTGATGAATGGCAGCTGGGATTGGCATCGTGAATTGTCCACCTGCGACCCTGACTTCTACAAGCATACCCAGAAGATCTTCCTCATGCTCCACGAACGAGGTCTTGCCTACCAAGCCGAAGCCGAAGTCAATTGGGATCCTGTCGATAAGACCGTCTTGGCAAACGAGCAGGTCGATGCCAATGGCTGTTCATGGAGGTCTGGAGTCAAAGTCGAGAAACGTCAACTCAAACAATGGTTCTTCCGCATCTCTGAATTCCGTGAGGCACTGCTTGAGGAGCTCGAGGCGCTTGCTAAGGAGAATTCATGGCCAGAAAGAGTCCTGGCTCAGCAAAAGAATTGGTTGGGCAAATCAAGTGGCGCTACTATCAAGTTTCCTGTTCTAGCCATGGGTCATGATATCCATGCTGCAATCGAGGTATTCACCACTCGGCCAGACACTCTTTTTGGTGTTCAGTACGTGGCTCTTGCTGCCACTCATCCTATCGTAGCTAAGCTCGCGACTTCGGATCCTGAATTACAAGCATTCCTTGATACCATCCCTGGTCTACCTGAGGACTCCAAGGTTGGCTATGTGTTACCTCACCTACGGGCTATTAACCCACTCGCGTACAATGAGGATACACCTGATGCCACCAAAGTCTCGTTGCCTGTCTATGTCGCGCCTTATGTCTTGGGAGACTATGGCGAGGGCGCTGTCATGGGTGTTCCTGGTCATGATATGCGCGACAATGCATTCTGGAAAGAGCATCATTATGATGTGCCTGTACGGCAAGTCCTCTCCGCTTCTGAGGATGAATCGACAACAGTGATGAAGAACGAGCCCTTTGTCGAACACGGAATCATGACGGAGCATAGCGGCCCCTTCAAGGGCAAATATTCAGCTGCTGCTGGTCAAGAAATAGTCAAAGTGCTTGAGAAGGCGGACCTTGCCAAGCCTGTCGAGAAATGGCGCCTGCGAGACTGGCTGATCAGTCGGCAACGTTACTGGGGAACACCTATCCCCATTATTCATTGCGACTCTTGTGGCCCCGTGCCTGTTCCAGACGAACAGCTTCCTGTAAAGCTTCCTGATGTGGACTGGGCAGAGACACGTAACGGTAGTCCTTTGGAGTCTTCCGCTGAGTTCGTCAACACAACTTGTCCTAAATGTGATAGCCCTGCTCGACGAGATACAGATACCATGGATACCTTTGTCGATTCAAGCTGGTATTATGCGCGTTTCGCTGATCCTCATAACAAAGAGCTGCCATTCTCCCCCGAGGCAGGCAAGACTTTACCCGTCGATACATATATCGGCGGTATTGAGCATGCGATTCTACATTTGCTATACGCCCGCTTCATGTTTAAATTCTTAGCCTCAACTTCCCTACTTCCTCAATATACTGAGGAAACCTACAAATCTGCTGAGCCTTTCAAGCGCCTTATCACTCAAGGCATGGTTCACGGCAGGACGTACATCGATCCTGATAATGGCCGTTTCCTGAAGCCTGACGAGGTTGATCTTGCGGACCCTAATCAGCCCAAGGTTGTATCGTCTGGCAAGCAGGCCAATATCTCGTTTGAGAAAATGTCCAAGTCCAAGTACAACGGAGTTGACCCTTCGGGATTTATCTCCAAGTACGGTGCCGACGCTACTCGCGCGCATATCATCTTCCAGGCTCCTGTCGGTGACGTGCTCAACTGGGATGAGGCCAAGATCTCGGGTGTTACCCGCTGGCTTCAGCGGCTACACGATCAGATTGCAGGCATTGCTTCGGAGCCTCTTGATAGCACAATGTCTGCTCGAGACTACCTTGCCGCCAAGCACGAGCGTCTTGGATCGGCATCCGCGGAGGAGCTTGCACAATGGGATGCTGAGGCAGCAATCTGGCGCCATGTCCAGCACACGATCGCGTCCGTCACGGCATCTTATGAGGAGGTTTACTCCCTCAATACTGCAGTATCAGATCTGATGATTCTCACCAACACTATTGCTGATAACGATGTCGCTAGCCCGATCGTCAAGCGCGAAGCTGCTCAGGTTCTCATCTCGATGATGGCACCTATCACGCCCGCGTTTGCGGAGGAATGTTGGGCTCTCCTCAACCCGTCTACTGCCTCCATCTTCCAATCTACGAGCTTCCCTATGGCGGATGCCTCCTTAGCCGAACTCGTCCGCCCAAGAATTCAGCCCTGTGCTGTGCAGGTCAACGGTAAGGTTCGCGGTGTGGTCAACATACCTCCTCCACCAGCTGAGTTATCAGGCGATGAGCTACGGGATTGGATGGTTAAGGAGATTCTCGCAACTGAAGAGGGCGCTGCACGGTTTTCTCACGGGTCGTACGATCTACGGGCAGCCAAGAGGGCTATTCCCGTAAGAGGCGGCAAAACAATCAACTTTGTATTAAAATAGATATCAAACGGATGTGTAAAGTAAGAACATGTATAGTATAGAGTAAGAATAGACGGACTGTGAAAAGCATTGTGTACATCATGGGATACTTTGAGTTCATACTCAGTGGGAGAATGGCAACTGGAAGCACTTGCTGTTAGCCACTCCTGGAGAATAAGTTTAACAATTAACATGTCTAGACGTTATTTGAGTTGGTTGTTGCAAGATGTTGAGGAAGTCAGGATCTAGAGCGAGAAGTCCGTGGTCGAGGAGTGATAAATAAGACTATGTATACACTATTTTCATGTCATTCTTTCAATTCAGCATGACAACGTGGCCGAGTGGTTAAGGCGATGCCCTGCTATCTCATCGAGACATCATAGGCATTGTGTTCGCACGCGTAGGTTCGAATCCTGCCGTTGTCGAATTACATTTTTGTTCATCTTATGCTTCATCTTAATGATCATATAAGTCATTCCTTGAGGCTATAACTTTTTGTCTTCTTTTTTTCGTGTAAGATACCTGGTTTTGCCAGAATACTCACCTCTTACTTGACGGAAATCGGTATTTAGATGGGCCATATTGTAAGTGCCTGTCCTGCTCACCTACCCTGCATGATCAAGTGAAACCCTCTAACCCTTTCTTTAGATAGGATAGGAGTTGCTCGACCTTTTGTGTAGTTTAGATAATGGAAATTTGCCATGTTCTTATTCAGACCTCATCTTCATTATGACACTTGACATGCACCACTATTCGGCGCCTAATTGTCCGCTACTGCGTATTTTTGGAGTAAGCAGAAGCCGCATGTAACACATTTATGGTAACCAGCCGCGTCAACGTCGTTAACCTGCTTTCATCGAAATATACGAAATCGAAACATGTCCCCGCTAACACGTCGCGGAATAAACTCGACTTCTGCTAGGATCGCATAGTTTGCATTTCAAGTATATCCCCGCTGACCATCCCATAGCAAGCAGCTAGTCTCGACCACTTTTGCAGATACATCCCTACTGGGCTATCTATATTCGGGGATGCATGCACTATATCAGGTCGTTTGAAAGGAGTAAGATACATGCAGCGAAACCAACACTGGGAGGGTGGTATGAATACCTGCCATTGGCTCAAAGATTACACAACAATACGCTGATGTGAACAGGTGCCACCCTGATCCGTTTCCAGCTGTTCCAACCAAGCCGCTATCTTGCAA
Organism: Fusarium graminum; assembly: GCA_013266165.1. Taxonomy (NCBI): domain Eukaryota; kingdom Fungi; phylum Ascomycota; class Sordariomycetes; order Hypocreales; family Nectriaceae; genus Fusarium; species Fusarium graminum. The sequence continues at coordinate 9,335 of JAAGWP010000004.1, read as the reverse complement.
GACCGCGTATATACGGGTCTATATCTACTTGCTACTTAAATGGTAGGTGATGCAAGTGTACATAGGACGCACCAGTTCGCCTTTGAGGCCTACACTCTAATAGCGTAGATCATTCGGTAGTGCATCCAATATAAATCAAACTCCGCTGTGCACACCTGATGGCACACCACTCAAGAGGAATGATGTAACCTGGCACCAAATTACAGCCGTCTATCCAGACACACAAGCAGCGGTATTATTCGCCACGCTCTGCTCTCCGCTCCTCGTCCAGAAGCAATCTCTCATCCTCCCGCGTGTCAAACTGAGGCTTCTCTGGGTTGCGATATAGGACGTAGTGCTGGACCATGAAAATTGAGTCGTAGATCATACTAATATTGCCAAGTGAAAACTTGACGGGGTTTCCTGTGATACCGCTCCAATCGCGCTGCTGGTAGCTGTCGATAGCCTGCTGGCTGACACTGAGAACACCACCGGTGAGATCCAGGAGGATCTGAGAGATGCTCCAGCCCTCGGTACTCTGATTGTTGTAGTTGGTGATGATCTGGGGCGTGTATTTGATCAGGGTGACAATAAGCTTGACATATCCCACAGCATAGACGATGTCAAGGGCAACCCAGTCGTAGACAGCATCGTTTCCGGGTGAAAATGCGACAATGGCACAAGTCAGAATAACCCCGGTTACACAACCGGCAGCGACCCCAAGAATGAAACGACTAGGACGGTTTCCAGAATTTGGGGTAAATCCCCATAGGGCAGGTGACAAATACTGCGAAGTTGTGATGATAGATAGAAAGAGAGCGTGGAGAGCAAATGTGATATCGTTGAACTGTACAGTAGACTGCAGACCTCTGTGTCTTGCAGAGTACTGAGCACGGATCTCTGGTGAGTAGTAGAAAGCTACATTCGAGCTAAAGTACGCAGCAAAGCCTTTGACACGAGCACCATGGTCAGCGCTGGGAGTGAAGAAGAAAGTGTAGGGATGTGTTTGGGGGCGTGTATTCGGAAGACTTCATGTCATGCCATGCCATGCAGGGGCACTCACCGAGAACGTTGATAAAGGGAAAGTCAATAGTAGTGCCGCTGGTGGAGCGACGACGCCAGTTGAGCAAGGGCTGAGGATAGAAAGACGCGCTCCAGGCGAAGAAGTAAACCCAGCCAAAGAGGCCTGAGAGAATGTCAAGGAAAGAGCCTGCCATGATCGAGGGTGATCTTATCTCTCTCTTGCCTTGCGAGTGTTATGCGGCAAGGCTGAGAAACAAGATTTGGTTGGAGGAGCAAGAGAAGGGAAGGGTTAAAGATGCATCATGTGGTTGTGACTGCGGTTGAGGTTAGAGTTGAGATGAGATGACGGGAGGTGCCGCTGACGCCATTTGAGGAGGTACGTACCTGCCTTGGAAAGTGTCTGCATCGGATGTGGCTGGCAGGTACGAGATGTGGCTGCATCGCCCAATCGGAGAAGCTCGATCAATCAGACAGACCTATACATCATGATCAAGATAAATTCTAGAATATTTGTATCAGATGATTAATCGAGATGAGCTGCATCGGACAGAATAGGAACGTGAGATGACGAAGTGTTCTGCAAAGTATGAAATGATGTGTATCATCGTCAAAGCTTCGAGCCCAGGACTCACCGACGGGGAACATCCGAGCAGTTTTCATCTCGTCTAAAGCAGGGTCAAAGATGGCTGCGAAAACACGACAGAGCTTTCAGAATAGAAACCATGGATCCCAGTTTGTAAATCAAGATGCGATCAAGTCCTGTAACAGTGCATCAACGGGGATTGCCCGAAGACACCCGGGCCCTGGCATTTTAACCAGGGAGTGGATACTTCATCTGTCACCTCACAGCAGAAAAGAAGAGTCACGCCCCTTTGAGGTGTCGTTTTGTCTTCTAGAACATGTACTTGTAGCAAATGCCAAGCGGTGTACGAGAAAGCAAGTGCAGAGCCGCAGAATCGAACCTGGATCACGCCAGACGCGACGCAAAATGTGGAACCCCCTTGACACTGTAGATAGAGGTAGATCGGGAGAGGCCGGACCGACTGATTCTTGACATTGAGAGTCTTGCGCGGGTTATTCTCGAGAGAGGATTTTAAACCTCTCAGGGGTTTTTCTATCGGTAGTTTCGGAGCCGAAGTGGACATGTTCAACGCCAAAGAGAATCTTTGTTCCTTTTCTATACTCTTTGTGCCTTGTCTTGTCGTGGCTGCATCACGTCACATCACATTCCATTCCGTGGTGTTGCATGCCGCGCTATTTCCGAGCCATGTCCGTGACTGGCAAGAAAACTGGTGTTATTCTGAGAGCAAAAACATCAAACAATGGAGCCTACAGGGAACAGAAGGGAATGCGAATCGAGGCAGGCTCACTTACAGACACTGGACTAGGGGGGCCTCTTTTTGGTTCCCGTCCTTAACCCTTGTAAATAGTGGATCTAACAGCTGTTCCGGGGGGGGGATCGCTCGGCACCGGGACGGTACTTGTCACCTTATGCTCAGCTCATGAATACTGTAGATAAATGGCTGAGACTGATAACAACAGAGTAACCACCAGTTGACCTTGTCAGCAGTATCGTATTCAATGGGCGATATTGTTATCTATGGCTCAGCTAACCAAACTCTTATTGATCCATGATCTTCATCAGCCAAGTACTGCTTATGCCCCTCGTCAATTCATCTCAGAACAGTAAAGGCTTTCCGAAGTAGAGTCAGCTTATCTGACATGTAACGCTAGAATTTGTAGTGCTGCGTATTTGAAGTATCCCAAATAAGGAAGAAGAAAAGATTTTTTTTTTTTTTAATTCAATCTTTCGGTCAAGATCAGGGTTCACCTTGTATGATATGATGCGGGCGTGTACCCAAGACATTGATATCGGTACAGGCCAATCACCTCTCCCGAGCCATCCCTGTAATTCCTTAGCCCGATTGCCTCGTAAGTTTCGAGGCCCAGGGCCCAGGGAGGGCGTGTTATTTCCATCGGCCATGTCCACGGTAAGGGAGCATATCATGCAGACCAAAGTCTGAATCTTGCGATTGCAATCTTGTATATATGAAGACAGAGTCCTCCTCCTGTTTTGAGCTTTCCTTTCTCCATCTCTATATCATTACCTACAAGTATACGCTTATCAGTCTCGTCATACCACTCAACCACTCAACCACTCAACGCCTCAAAGATCGACATCACCACTATTGGATAACATCATTCAAGCCGTCAACAGCTAGTCTCGTTACTCCTCAATCTAGCACCTCTTTGCAAACTTGATTTGAATATCTTGCCAACGCCCACTAGTCAAATTGACACACACACTCTCTCTCTCTCTCTCTTCACTCTTCGTCAACTTACGCATCAACCAACCACTTACACCACTTATATCTGCTCAATAACAACAATCATGGCTGCTGCAGTCCAACAACAACAAGAACCTCACAAAACAGGTTTCATGGATCTCCCCGTCGAGATCCGCCTGGAAATCTACGACCAACTCCTCACCACAGCCCCCTACACAAGATGTGGTCGTCCCTGTCCCGAGCAAAAAGTCCACGCTTCTCTTCTACGCACCAACCGCCAGATCCACGACGAGGCGACCGACATTCTATACGGGAGCAACACCTTCATATCCCACCCGACACTACTCACATCGTTCCCTCGCCTCAGAAATTGGTACGGCCCTGTCAAGGAGTCCTCCGTCATACCCAGTATCCGCCGCTTCCACGCCCAAGTCCGCCTCGACGTCGATATGCCCTATGACGCCGACGCCGTGACAAAGGCCTACAGTGGACTCGACGAGCTCACTATTGACGTCGTCCAGTCAATGTTTCTCGGTGTCGGATATCGTAACCTGCGCATGTTTGAGGGTGTCAGAGGCGTCAAGAAGGTCAACGTCGTTGGCAGTACAACGGGCTTCGAGGACTACGTCGAATGGCTCAAGACGTCCATGATGAGCGAGTCTGACGCCGAAGTCCCCGAGTTTGTGCCCCAACAACAAGCAGGTTGGATTCAACGCCTGGCCACTGCCCACTACTAGGCTATTTCCGCCTTTACTCACTGAGGCTTTGTTTCAGATCTATGAGTTAATAGCATTCGGTGGAACAGGCGAGAAAAAGTATTAACGAATGTGATGAATATGTCTACTTAGGATTTTGGAGTTTTTGGTTATTTGGCAGGAGTTGGGAAAAAGAGAATCTATTACAAGAGATTCCATAGCGCACATGGAACAAGCGCATTAGATAAATGTTACTATGAACGGCGCCCAACGCGCCTAATAAATTCGAATATTAATAATTTGACTACAAGTTGCGCCGCCAGCTCAGTTCTTTGACACTCCAAACCGATATTGTCCATGGAAGAATGGCGGCATTCTACAGACACGGCTTATCAGCAGAGACTAACTAATCTTTGTCACACCATCATCTTCATATTTGTGTTAATACTGGATTTTGACAATATGTCTTCAATTGCAATTCTGAGACTTACGACTCGGTTATCGGGCCATCCTAGCTTCACTGAATAATAATCATCAACTTGTAGTGCAAACTCTCAAATGCCTTGGTTACCATCAACTAATCGAACTAAGTGATTCCTCGCTATCAGAGTTCATCATATTCATTTCTCATACCCGGATGTATCACTGGAAGCAGACCTTGGCACATCAAACTTGTTATCATGTTTTACAAACAGTTCACAAGCTACAGCAACATAGGCACCAAACAGACAACATAACAAATGGTGATAATAATAAAAATAAAATAAAAAACAGCTCCCATCGTGCCCTTTGAATGCCCCAGAACGCCGAGTCTGATGCAAAAGTAGCAGACGCTCACCCTAACCCGCTCCGCCCGGGACTCGGATATCAGATTTATCTCTTCTTTAACTCTCTTTTGTATTCCGCCTTTCGCTTGTACTCATGCTCCTTTTGTCTTTCCCTTGCCTTGCCCTGTCTTGTCTTCCGTTCTAAATAGAAAAGATCAATCCAGAAAGATCTATCATTGTCGAGGTTGTTGATTCCTCGGCTTTATCCGGTAATCGCACCGGCGGGTCGTGCCTCGGACATTGAAGCCCGGCCGTGGCTCGTTTCGAGGCGCAATAGCCGAGCGGTCACCAGACGATCGCTTTCATCAATCTTGCATCCTCCTCAACTCTGAATAAACCCCAGTCCTCCCTTTCTTGCATTTTATTGGTCGTTTCAATCGTCTCAAGTGACATATTCCTCTACTGGCCACCTCCACCCATGATCTTGGGTAGTGATCGCCATCCCTGCTGGTTGGGAAGTTTCACCTTGCCAAAGTCCTCATCGAGATCAAGGATCACCTTGAGGGCGTTGCGGCTGCGGCCGAATGGACTAGTATCCAGGCTGCCCTTGGCCGTTGACACGGCATCTGAAACTCCTGTGGGAATCCTGTCCTTTTGGGTACCAGGCATGGGCAGAAGAGTCTGGAGAACCTCGTACATAGCTAGAGTGAAACCGAACTGAGGAGACGATCGAAAGATACGCGCAGGACCACCCTTGAAGAAGGCAGTGAAGCCCTCCTCCTTCCAGATCATCTGGGCGGCGTGTCGCAGACCGTTGTATGTAGCCTCGCCCTTGCGAGCCTCAACCTGAAGTCGGGTCTTGATAACATCGCAGGGAGTCGTCAGATAGGCGGCGGGCATACCGGCGATGGCACCAGCAGTCAGTAGCTGCAGGACGCCCAGCTTGTTGGTGGGAGATTCACCGAAGAAGTCCTTCTTGAGATGGCTGTAGGTGGGGAAGTAGATGGCCGAGAAGGGAACGTCACGAAGCAGACAGGCGGAAGCGCCCTTGTACAGTCCGACAAGACCCAGGTTCTTCACGATCCACATGGCTGATCGCTTGGGAGTTCCCTCGACGGTCTTGGCGACTTCGCCCTGGACTTGGAGACGAATTTTGACGATTTCGAGAGGGTTGGTGAAAACCTAAAACAGGTTTGTCAGTCGTGCTTCTTTTAAAGCTCATGATTACCAGCAAAAGGACTTACAACTTGGCAGGCACCTGCGGAACCACCAGAGATCATCTCAGACAAGAGTGTAATTTCGCCGTTCTTATCGGTGAAGTATTTTCGCGCAAGATCGTTAACAGTCAGCTTAATAGCCTTCTCGGGAGCGACGCCGATCAGCTGAGGTACCACGCCTGAGTAGAGTCCACGGAAACCCTCGTTACGGATGACCTTTTGAAAACAGTCGATCGAGTTCTTGTAGAGACGCTGACCAGGCTGGGCGCCTCGCTGGTTCTGCAGTCGTGTCTTGACCAAATCGATGGGGTACACCATGAAAGCACCAAAGGCACCGGCAACACTTCCCAGTGCAAAGTTATAACCAGACTGCAGGACACCCATTAGAAGGCTTCCTTCAGCAGCCTTGGCTTTGGTGGCCTCGACAGCATCATAAATGGGGTTGCGCCATGAAGGATCGAGAACCTTGGCAAAATCGGAGAGTCCCAGACGACCGGAAGGCTCATCGAGGCCGGCGAAGTGGAAAAGAATGTCGGCTTCCATGGGGGTGAAGAGCGAGAATCGAGTGAGCTTCGCAGCTTCGTTCAGGAATTCGGGGCGAGTGATCTTGCCATCGTTGCTCTCATCAATAGCACGGCGCAGAATGAGCTCAACGAGATCCATACCGCCGATCACGTTCTGGAAAGCGCGCACATTTGCGTATGAGATCTTGGATCCAATGGAGAGGTTGACGAGGGTGTGCAGGTTGTCGAGAATGTGCTCAGACAGCTTGTGACGGGCTGTCTCGACAATAATGCGCTCGAAATCTTCACCGCTAATGAAACCGTCACCATCGTTATCAAGCTTGTGGAACGCCTGACGGACACGTTCGCCCTGGAGACCGCGCAACATTTGACAGAACTGAGGGTAGTCGAGAGGGTGACGGTGCTTCTTGTTGCCAATATAAATCTTGGCCCAGTCGGATTCCCAGTCAAATGTGAGGTTATCAGGTCCCTTGTTGAGCTCATAGAGAGCGCGGAAATCGTCATATTTGACAGCGCCAGTGCGCTCAACATCAAACAGACGGAAGGCGATCTGGTATTCGGCGTCGGGCTTGTTAAGGAGGTGCTCAAACACGCCCCAGTCAGCCAGAGTCACTTTGCCCTTGCCATTCACATCGGCAACGCTGAAGAGGATAGAGTACTGGTCACGAGAGATTTTGTGCTGTTTCGGTGTTGTCAGTAAAGCCCTGCCAAGTAGTCAAGCTTGTAAATGGCTTGGCTTGGAAACAGCATTGTGTGACTCACGTAATCCTCGCCTGTGGGAGCGACAGCATCAATGAACTGTTCGGGTCCAAGGTAAAGCTCTCCTGTCTCTGCGTCCTTGATGGCATACTGAGCGAAGCGGGCCTTGGTCTGGGCAGCGAGCTGCTCAGGTTCATGTGTCCCAACCACAGCTTCTTTGACGGCCTCTGTGGCCACAGCAAGCTTGGACATTGTTGTATCGGAGTCGATCGGGGGAGTTTAAAAAGATGGGCTTTCGAGAGATGGTGAGTTCTTTTGTAACAATTGAGACCGTAAGTGCTGTAGAATGATACTGGGCAGATCAGAAAATGTGAGTTTCTAAAGCTGTCTAGGGACGAATTCGGTTCGCAGAGTAAGTGATCCGACAACGGGGTGGGCACGATGAAACTCTGTAGCGCAACGCAAAAGGCGGAAGCTGACAAGAGAAAGAAAGAGAGACAAGGGAGATTATTTCCCTTGAAGAATCGAAGTCGGCAGCAGGAGGAGGATGTCGGAGACGATTCAACGTAGCGAGGGGGGAAGCAAAGTAAGGAGAAGCTGAAGCTGAAGAGGAGCGAAATGCGTCAATTGGGGAATTTCGAGATGGAACGAAAGATGAGATAAATTTGCTATTCGATCAGGGCCGGTGGTTGGCCCGGGTGGGGGGTGTGCACTGTAGTGGGTGTGCGCCAGCGATTGCTTCTGAAGAAGCCACAGGGGGAAAAGGCTACTCAACTTTACGCGATCTAAGTATTTTCATGTATTGCGCTGAGCCGGGTCCCTACTTCTCGTTAGGTTTGTCGCCATCAACTGCCCATTACATGGAAGACACCCCAGCACTTACACCTGTTCCTGCCCAGAAACTGGAAGCGCACCTCTGGAAGAAAGGCAAAGGGAAAGAGCGTGGGGCTTTGATCCGGGCGGTCTGCGAACTCCGGACCAACGGCGGGCAGGTACAATTCGGACCGCTACAAGCGCGCTCCCGCTTCTTTTGCTATTTCCACTGTTAAATCGTTCAACAAGAGACGCACTCACTCTGTTATCAGCTGCTGGAATCAAGCGACATTTCACGAGAAGACACAAGACCATCAAAGGTCACAAGCATCAATCACCAATCTCGGCCAAGTTTAGGGAGAAGCGATCATCAGTCGACTAAAAGACGGGGTACCTTAAGGTACGTCCGTCCTGCGCGTGGGTGTACCGCACTCCATGGACCCCTTCCAAGGCGCACATCCCGGGCAACTCCTGGGTAAAGTATTTAACGAGGATGTTTCCATACCAGCTTCTTGAGCCTTGGATGGTCGATTTACGGTTCGCTTTCTAGTGTTACACGTATTTGATATCTTCAATTAAGCAAATTGATCTCAGTAAACTTCTTCCAAGTATACTTGAAGTGTACTTACTGAATAAACCTTCTCCGTGAAGAAGCCGTTTCTTCTCCGCAACACCGGGAATGCCTCTTCCCCCATCCCGGGGTGGCATATCATTGTGGAGTTGGACCCCAGGACTGACCCGCCCAGCCGGAGTTCGGAGGAGCGCCTATTCATACCTTTTATGTGGCGACTGTGAGTAACATCTCAACTCATTGTGACGATAGTTACACCGAGCCATAAAGAAAGGGATATCCTTATCCTTCAATTTGGTACAATGAGCATACCGTATCGCTCTCGTTTCTTTATGACCTACCAGTATCAGGGTTTACGATTGGAATCACTCCGAGCCTTGATACCATGTCCTTCAGCCTCCTACGGGTCGCGAAAATGGGGTAACCTCCTTGTCCTTCGCTGAGGGCGTCAGGAAGCTGTACTGTCGCGGCTCCGCTGGACCGTAGCGCAATCTACCACAAGAACCCTTCCGTCAGATCTCTTACCTACTCTCACCTTAAAACATAACATCTTGCGCACCAGGTTCGGAGCCGCGGAGGGTCATGACAGCGAACAGCATCCGTGTTTCCAGAACATATACTATCCGGCAGACGTCAGTCACATGGCCTCGGCGGATACTCTAGTGTCGTCTTCAGACCTGGTCATTCCATAAGATGAATCTTTGCCCCAGATCACGAGCGCAACACGATGCTATCCTTTCAACGCCTCCAACAATCCAA